>JAJOOR010000687.1:0-140059 GCA_036250505.1 Solanum acaule
TTAGATTTCTTCCATAAATCTATACGTTGTTACTTGGATCTTTTCAAGACCTTAGAACATCTAATCCTTGGAAATTCGTGGATCTTTTCTTCGAATCTCCCATATCTTTAGTTAGTTTTGTTGTTTCTTTTCTTGTGCTTCCGCATTCTAATATTCAATTCTCTATTTGTGATCTCCTTTAACCTTGTTGTTATCACAAAGACCCTATAAAGTCATTTGAATATACAATCTTTTTCTATTCTCTCATACCACTATGTATAGTAACTTCCTGTGAACTTTATTTCATTTAATGCACATGCATTTATACATTGAACAAAATCTTCTACCTCAGTCTGAGTAATTGGCTGTCCTGCTAGCTTCTCTGAATCATCAATTATGGTATTGAAGTCTCCTCCTACCAACCTAGGCAATTAGTGTATTTTGCCATATCCTCCAAATCTTCCCACAACTCTAATCTTTCCAGAGCACTGCATCTAGCATAAACTGTAGTAATCTTGAAGAGTTTATTGTTATGTTTCTGCTTGAAAGAAACAGTAAGTTGTTGTATTGTATCATTAAAGTTTTGTTCCTCCCATTCCTCATCCTAAAACACCCAAATTTTGGATGAGCAATTGACTTTGGCATGCTGCTTACCAAACCTTATCCTATATCTATCAATATCTTTTGGATTTTGAAAAGGCTCTAAAAGAGCAATATATGAGTAGTGATGTTTTCCATTTAGGTCCAATAATCTCTCAAAAGAGTTTTGAGATTTTACTGACCAGATATTCCAAAGTAGAACTTTGCTTATTATTGAATATGATCTGCATGCCTACTCTTTCTATTCTTTGTATTGACATAAGTCATGTCTGCATTGTTGTATCGATTCACCCCAAGTCTTCCTTTTATTTGCTCTATTTGTCTAGGTGACAGATCTCCATCCATGCAGATTAGTTTTATACTAGAATCCATTGTGTCCTTCTCTTCTGTGTCTTGTTTTTTATGCAGTTCCTGTTGGTTTTGCTTACTCCTCTTGACAGTCTCTAAAGATGAATGTGATGTTGTAGTGATTCCCTTTAAAGTAACTGTATTTCCTTTGTTGGTGCTGATGTATTCCCCTCAAACACTGAAGATACCTTTTCTGATGCTCTTATATTGATGGCCTTCTCTTCCTGAGTTGCAGTAATCATTTTCTCCCCCTTCTGTTTTTGTGTGTCCACACTGCTAGTAAGAATTGTAGCTGGGAGCCTTGCAATATTCTCTAACACTCATGTGCAAGTTCCTCATCTGTGCATTGTTTTAGAGGATCCTGTCATACTACCTTCTCCTCCTGCTTCAATATTTTCTGTTGATCTTTGCAATACTGCTTTTGATTCCTTGCCCTCTGCTACCCTTGGATCTGTAGGTCCTTGCTTATTGATGTTTTCTTGTGAGGACTGCATTTCTTCCACTAAAGCCCCAAACTGATTTTTTGTAGTTACACTTGTCTACACCTCCTGTTATTGTGATTCTTTATTCCAAATTTGTTTTGGTTTTCTCCTTTAGCTATAATATTCTCTTCTGTGGCCATATCTTCTTCTTTGTTCCTTAAATTCTAGCTCTTCTTTCCTCCTCCCCTGCTCATTTCTTTCTTTATCATTTTCTTCTTTCTTGTTGGATTTTTCTTCTCTTCCTTCCCCTATCTGACTTGATTCTCCCATCTCTAAATTTCATCCATATTCATTTCCTTTACTCAACTCTTTTTTGTCTTGTGGATACAGCTCTGGCTGAATGATATAACACTCTTTCTCATTATGTCCCTGCAATTTATATGTTTTGCAATATTTTGGAACATAGTCATAGTTAATTGTCACCTATTTTTCCATGATCTCCCCTGATTTTCTCCTCATTCTGATGTTAATTCTTTTTGGGAATTATCCTAGCAAATCTACCTACACATTTACCCTAGCGCAACTTAGCCTAGTTTTGATTTTGGGTAGCCATAGCTACTTGTAGTGGTCTCCACACTGCTGCTGCCATTGAGAAAATTGTCTCCTTGACAAAAAAGTTTGGAGAAAGGGATGGGAAAGAAATCCATGATATTGTTGTGGTTGTTTCCTCCTCTAGGTCAAATAAGGGATCCCATTTTAGTGTCCTCATTGTGTATGACCAATAGCTATGTGTTATGTAAAATTGGGGCTTTGATAGCATATGCACATAGTCTTCTAGCAACGATGCCCGCATCAATACATACATGTTGCTAAGTAACCCAATGTTTACTTCTCTCTTGAGTTCACATTATTTTGGTATTAATTTTCTTAGTTCTTGAATGTATGGTCACCCATAAGAGAATTTTACCATCACTGCATATTGTAAATTTTCATTAAGAATCATCTGCTAGACCTCCTCCTCCTCCCAAACTATCTTTGGTTCCCCATGCAAATATGTTATAGGTTTTCTTGGTATGGCTTGATATGGTGTTGTAGGTGCTGTGACATTGTCTGCGTATAAAATTTTCTTAACTGCTGCAATTATTGGGGTCTCACCAACCTCCCTCGGTGGAGGTTAGCCGGTGGCCATGGCCATAAGGTGGTGATATGGACGTAGGCAAATTTTAGGTTTCTGTAGACGACGGCGGCTCTTATCACTCCAGTGAAGTAGAAGTCTTCTACACTCCTTTAGATTACACTAATAAATAAATAATATAATAAATATTTGTTTCTTCTACATATATTTTAACACATGCACCAAAATAAATAAATTGTAATAATATAGTGATGATTAGGGTTGGGCGTTCGGTCGGGTCGGTTTATGATATTCGGTTCATTTGTTTGGTTTTCGACTTGGTGAAAATGTAAATCAAAACAGAATTGAAATAAGTTTGATTTGGCTCAATTTTTGCAATTTTGGTTCGGTGTGTTTTTTTCGGTTTATTAGATTACATTAGATATGTTGTTATGAACAAATTCACCTCCTCGTAAAATTTCAAATACGGTCTGATTTGATCTCTGATTGGATGTACATAATAATTAGATGATTTTTAAAAATTTAGTACCTCATTACTTGTTATACATCTTTAGATTTAGATGTTATACTCTCATGTTCAGTTAAAAAATTTCCAAATAAGCGTACAAGGTCTCTGTCTCTAAATGTGAGAGACAAGAGTTGTCGACAAGCGGTGTGTGCGAGTCAAGTCGACACCGTCAGCGATGGTGATGACCTATGGTGTTCATATGTCATGATAACGACAATGGATAACGGGGATGAGCGGATTGTGGAGAAGTTAATGATTAGGACTTAGGGATTTCAAATTTAATTTTGGATAAATTTTAAATTGGGTTAATTGTATGGAAAAATTACTTTACTACACATCTTGTTTTACCTTATTTTCTATTATTTCCTACCATTTAAAAAAATTACTAAAATCCCTTTTTTCCTCAAAACTTCTCATTTTCCAGATACATTACTTTTCCAAATCAACTCCACGATTTCTCTTCCTATTATTGCGCCAACAATCATAACAATAACCTCAATCAATCAATTTTTGAAATTCAAATCTTTTCTCTCTCCAGTCAATCAATTCCAAGTTCCCCAATAGGTAGTTCTTCTTTTTCTTCTTCTCCAATTTTCAATTTATCAGTTTTCATTTTTTTAAAATATTTTCATCTACAAATTTTTGATACTTATAGATGATCCTCCATCTTTTAGTATTGAAATTACTTAATTAGCCTCATCTAATGTAGGTCATTGCTTAATTCTGACAACGGAGATTTTGAAATCGAAGGTGGAAAAATGCTCAAAAAAATTGAAAAAGATCTAGTTATTGGTGTCTCAGGTAAGGGCTTTGGATTGAGATCAATAGGTGACGCCATTTTTGAAAGTGAAAAAAAAGCTACAAGAGTTGATATAGAGCAAACGAGAAAGTGTAGAAAGATTTCTTCATCATATTTTTTTGCTTTCAACAAATCAAATTATTGATTTTTTTATTATTGTTTATCTTATTCTGATACATATGGGTTCTGGTCAATCGTTTAATATTGTTCTTACCCAATTAGTTTCACAAACGGAAGATCTCATCCCTCATGTTTGTGATTCAAAATCGATGAAAGATGCATTGCAAGTTCTAAATTATCCATTGAAAAAGATTCCAAAAAAAAAGGGTAAGCAGAACGTGTTACTAAACACTCTTCTCTACCCAAGGTTCATATCTTCGGTGTATCTAATTGATTTTGATTCTAAATTTAATGTATATTACCTTCGTTTCAATTTTATGATACAATACAATTTTATCATGTGTAATGCATCATTTTCAAATATTATGTATATGACACATAACTACATAAATTGTCTAATTGATAATGGGACAGATGTTGTTATGTATCTGCAGTATTGTTTTATAACTAAGGTATATTTATGGTTTAGGTTTTAGGGTTTTGGCATTAAGGTTTAGGGTTTAGGGTTTAATGCTAAGGCCCTAAAGTTTAGGGTTTAGGATTTAGGGTTTAGTCCCTAAGGTGTAGGGTTTAGGGTTTAGTCCCTAAGGTGTAGGGTTGAGGGTTTAGGCCCTAAGGTTTAGGGTTTAGAGTTTATGATTTATGGTTTAGGCCCTAAATTTTAGGGTTAAAGGTTTAGGGTTTATGATTTATGGTTAAGGGGTTAGGGTTTACAATTTAGGCCCTAAGTTTTAAAGTTTACGCACTAAGGCTTAGAGTTCATAATTTATGGTTTATGGTTTAGGGTTTAGACCCTAAGGTTTAGGGTTTCGGCACTATAGCTTAGAGTTTATTGTTTATGATTTAAGGGTTTATGTCCTAAGGTTTAGGGTTTAGCATTTAGGCCCAAAGGCTTAGGGTTTTGAGTTTATGGTTTATGGTTTTGGGTTTAGGCCTTAAGACTTGGAGTTTAGGATTTAAATTTTAGGCCCTAATGTATAAGGTTTAGAGTTTAGAATTTAGGGTTGGGTGTAGGGTGTAGGGTTTAGGCCCTAAGGTTTAGGATTTAGGGTTTAGAGATTAGGTCCAAAGGTTTAGGTTTTAGGATTTATGGTTTAGGCCCTAAGGTTTATGATTTAGGGTTTCGATCCTAAGATTCATGGTTTATTGTTTATAATTTATGTTTTAGAGTTTAGGCCCTAAGATTTAGAGTTTATTGTTTATGTTTTATGGTTTATGGTTTTGGATTTAGGCCACAAGGTTTAAGTTTTAGGTCCTAAGGTTTAGGTTTAGGGCTTAAGGCTTAGGGTTTAGGCTCTAAGACTTAGGGTTTTGGATTTATGGTCTATGTTTTAGGGTTTACCCCCCAAGGTTTAGGGTTTAGGATGTAAGCCCTAAGGTTTAAGGTTTAGGCCCTAAGAGGTTAAGCATTGAGGTCCTAAGGTTTAGGGTTTAGGAATTAGAGTTTAGGGTTAGGCCCAAAGGTTTAGGGTTTACGGTTTAGGCCCTAAGGTTTAAGGTTTAGAGATTAAAGGTTAGGGTTAGGCCCGAAGGTTTAGGGTTTATGACTTAAAGTTTTTTTATAATGACCCTTGAGGTGGGTCAAGGGTTGAGCAACACCCCCAGGACTTACCATTAATAAAACAAAAACAAGGGAAATACAAGGAGGGGACATAAACCTTACCTCCAATCCTATGGTGGTTCATAAGTTGGTTATCCTACTAAGGACAACCAACTCATCCTCGATAATAGAAAATAAACCTAGATCAACTATGCACCTAGAAGAGAGGACTCCTCTCAATACAAGTAATCTTGGAAAGCGATAAATGAGGGAGACTCTCCCCTTAGAAAGTATGAAGAAAAAACAAGAAAAAAACAAAAGGGAATCTTCACATGAACCATATGGAAAGCTTTCTGATCAAGGTGGTTCTCTGATCTTCTTAATCTTTCTTCTTCTAAAATTTGGCATCTCACTGTTGTCCAACATGTAGTATCCTCTAGCTTCTTTTGGTAGCTAGTGGACATGGAAGTAATGTTGAGGGACTTCACTATTATGTATAGTTTTAAATAAAACATAAGCCATAAAGTTAGCCTCTCTAAAGGTGTGATTACAGGAAAATGATTGGAATTGATCACATGTTCTCTTAAGGTTAGCTACAACATGCTGCAAATTCCAAGGTAGATCAACTTGTTGTTTTATCCGGTGAAACACTAACTCGGAGTCTACTTCCAAAATCACCTGGTTAAAACCATTATTTAGACACCAAGATATACCCCATTGAGAAGCTACAATCCATGCGTGGTTGCTTGTACCATGGCCTAGTGGAGTAGCATAAGCATAGATTAAATCACCTTGGGCAACTCTAACAATACCACCAGCCCATATTTGCATGCATATCTATTTTTGCACAGGCTCCAAAAAGTCAAGATAGTGATTAATGCATACACCAAGGCCATAAAGTTCATACATGTAAATTCAAGAGGAGAGATGATTAATATAGAAGAAGAAAGGAGGCTGAAGCAGCAAACAAGAACAAAACCAAAACAACACAATGAAATGACACACAGGTAACTACTTTACCAATTAATTTTCAACCTGTTAACAATAATATTTCTACTAGTGTTTCAGGTACCAAAGAACAACCATCAAAAACTCACCAGGATCAACAAAAAATGCAAGAAGACCAATGGCAGACACAAAATAAAAAGAACTTTAAAGGTTATCCTCAAAACAATCAGAGGAATCACCAAAACAACCAACAAAATCAGGTTGATAAACCAGTACCACATCAGAATCATACCAGTAAGGAACAAAAAAAAGGTATTGACAATGATCCCCACCCCTCAACCCCATTGTAGTGTTGCAGTCCCCATCCCAGTGTTGACCCTAAAGTTTATCAGGACCATCAAAGCAAGGATGCCAACAATAAGAAAGGTATTGACTCAATGCTTCCCACCTCTCAACCCCATGGTTGTGTTGTTGTCCTCATTCCCAGTGTTGCCCATAAAGTAATTCATGACAAGTAAAGCAAGGATGCCAACAATAAGCAAGGTATTGACTCGGTCTTGTTACTCTTTTGATTTAAAATCAGCAACAGATCGTTGGCCATTGAGTGTTATATACACCTTAATCAAAATGATTTGGGGTAGTACTTTAGCATCTTCAATAGTCAACAGTTCTTTGGGTCTTAACACCTTTCTCATATCACCTCATATAGTGAAGAATGGGAGCTTCTTAAGATGTGCATGAACAACTGCAGGCACGACTTGTCGTCGAGACTCCTGCCCCAAATTAAGGGATTTGATGACTTGTGCACTAAAGCTCGGAAGTTGAACCCGGCGATCTCTTCCTCCTGAAGTATGGAAAAAGGAAGAAAAAGTAGTCAATCACAGGGAAGGAAATAGAGAAGGTAAGGGACTGCTTTCCTTGATCAAGCCGGTATTTAATGAGTAAGTAGTAAGTAAGTGAGAAGATACAGTAAAAATGGCTTCTTTCTTCGAGGACTCTTTTGTAATAGCTTGATGAGCCGAACCAACAAGAGATATTATGTTCTACCCTCTGCTTCGAGCCCGGCCGAGAGTGAGCTTCCCGATAGTCTCTTCTCAATGCTTCATCAACCCCACCCCATTAATAATTGTGTTTTTTATCTAGATCTGAGAAATCTGGAAGTGGGAAAGGGGGCAACCTGCTCATCACTCTTGTAGTAGAGAAGTTTCACATCTCCATGTTTCTACACGCCTCTTAGAAAAACAAATAAATATTGAAACGCTTTGTTTTTGCATAAAAAACTGGATTATTAGCAATAGAAATTGCAGCTTGGTTATCAATAAAAACCTCAATCCCTTATTTTTGCTCTATTTTCATATCACACATAATTTTTCTCAACCATAGTCCTTGATTCACAACTATTGTTGTTGCAGCAATAATCTGCCCTAGTTGTTGATTGTAGTAATATCTTGTTTCTTGGATACCAAGAGAAATCTCTTGACTCAAGATTGAAATAGAAACCTGAAGTACTATTCATATCAGGTGCACCACCCCAATCACGATCGGAGAGTCCGTTAAGTCTAAACTTCTGACTTTTGTGAAACTTAACAGCATAGTTGATAGTTCCCTTGATGTATATGACAATTCTTTTAGATTCTCTAAAGTTTAAATCACTTGCACAATGCATGAACCGAGACAAAAACTCACTGCGTATAGAATATTAGGCCTAGTTGCAGTCAAATACATCAAGCAGCCAATGAGACTTCTATAATATGCCTCATCCACCTTTTCTATTCCATCATCTTTGGAAAACTTTTTGTTTTGGTTCATTGGAGTACTCATAACTTTGCAGTCTTCCATATGAAACTTCTTTAGGATTTCTTGAGCATATTTTCTCTGGAAAATGAACACATTGTCTTCATTTTGTTTGCTCTCCACTCCAAGAAAGTACACCATCAGTCCAAGGTCTGTCATTTCAAAGATCTTCATAATTTCTAACTTGAAGTCCTCAATTAGGAAAACCTTACTTCCCATGACAAATAGATCGTCAACATACATATAAATAATAAGTATGTCTGCACATGAACACTTAATAAAAAGTGTAGACTCAGATAGGCTCTTCTTGAAGCCTAAAATTAGCAAATGATCGTCGATCTTGCTATACCAAGCTCTTGTGCTTGATTTAAACCATAGAGAGATTTGTTTAGCAAACAAACCTTATTTTCTTGCCCCTTGACAATAAAACCATCTGGTTGCTCAACATAAATCCCCTCCTGGAAAAGACCATTAAGAAAGGCCGACTTAACATCAAGTTTATAAACTTTCTAACCTTTTTCCGCTGCAATGGCTAGTAGAAATCTGATTGTGTCAAAATGAGCAACTTCTGCGAAAGTTCTGAGTAGTCTACTCCAAAGATCTGAGCGTAACCTTTAACTAAAAGCCTCGCTTTGTGTTTGTTGATGGAGGCATTAGCATTTAGCTTTGTCTTGAAGACCCATTTTACACCAATGATCATTTTGTCTAGAGGTTTCTCAACAAGCGACCAAATTTGATTTTTTCTGATCATCATCATCTCCTCCTTCATTGTTGCCACCCATTTGTCATCCCCTTCTGCTTTCTCATAGCTTGCGGGCTCACATATTGTAGTATTGTGTCTCCGATAGATATTAGAGATCAACCACATGCCTCTAACAAGAGGATCATCTACTAGATCTTTTGGATCTAATAGAATGTCAACTGGTGGATTGTTTTCGAGCTTCTCCCAATTCCAGTGTAGGTCCTCAATGAAGTGGACATCTCTACTTACGACAATTTTCTCCGTTTGAGGGTCATAGACCTTATATGCTTTGGAGAAAAC
Source organism: Solanum acaule (assembly GCA_036250505.1). Lineage (NCBI taxonomy): Eukaryota > Viridiplantae > Streptophyta > Magnoliopsida > Solanales > Solanaceae > Solanum > Solanum acaule. The sequence continues at coordinate 9,236 of JAJOOR010000687.1, forward strand.
ATTGTAGCCTATAACGATTCTAGGAGATGCCTTCTTATCAAGCTAATCTCTTTTAACCAGTGGTACATAAGCGAAACACAAGTAGCCGAGAATTTTGAGAAATTGCAATGAGGTTTTATGGCCATACCATGCTTCATATGGTGTTTTATCCTTTACAGATCTAGAAGGAGGTCTGTTTTCCAAAAAAGCAACAGTGCTGGCAACCTCTGCCCAGAACCTTTTTGGTAGATATTTCTTATGTAGCATGCACCTAGTCATCTACATTATATAGTTCTATTTTTCTGCTCACTAATTCCATTTTGTTGTGGAGTATAAGGGACTGTTAGCTGATGTTCTATACTACCTTTGTCACAAAGTAATTTGAACTGATTTGAAGAGTACTCCTTCCCATTATCAAACCTAAAGTCTGAATTTTGCAGCCACTTTGATTTTCCAACTTTGCCTTAAAATTCTAGAACACATCAGCTACATCTGACTTGAATTTTAAGAAAAAAATCCAGGTTAGTCTTCTTAGATCATCAATAAATACAATGTAGTAAAGACTACCATTTAAAGATGGTGTTCTGTGAGGTCCACACAGGTCTGTATGAATGAGCTGACGCTTTTTTTATGCTCTCCAAGTTGTTTTGGGAAAGCTTTCCAAGTAAACAAGCTTGGCAATTTGTCCACCGATTCTGTAATCTTGGTATCATTCACAAGTTCCTTTCTTTGAAAGAACATCATACCTTGACGATGAAAATGACCCATTCTTTTATGCTAAACTTTTGTAGAGTTGCCTGACATAAGAAAAGTTGTATGCTCTTCTTCCAAAGGATTGAGCAGGAAATACCTCCCCTCCATTTTGACATTGAATATCTCATCACCGGATGGATCTTCTATCACACAAGTTTTTTTTTTTGAAGAACGGATTGAATCCATTCTCCATTAATTGACCAACACTAAGAAGGTTTCGATCAAGGTACGGAACATACAAAACATTTGGTATAAACTCAGTTTTGGAGCCACTGTAATGGCTTTGGCGCCCTTGCCTTTGAGAGCAAGACACTCGCCATTTCCAATTCTAACTTTCTTTGTCTCAGTGTTCCACAACTCTTTGAACAACATCTTAACAGATGTTAGTCATGTGGTTAGAGCAAGTGCAATCGATTAACAAACTTTCACTTGAATCTAGGCTTGTGAAACAAGTTGCAACAAAGAGGTGATCTTCTTTTTCTCGATCAACAACTTGAGCTTCAACTTCAGGCTGCTGAATTTTGGCTTTACAAATTACAGCTTCATGACCTTGTTGATTGCACTTGCCGCATTTTGCATTTTGCTGAAGAGAAGTTCTGGATTCTTTAGTGTTCCTGGAAATATGCTCTTCTTCAGCAATTTTAACCTTTTCCTCATAATCTTTGACATTAGCATGAATATCACCAAATTCCTTCTCGATAGTCACTAGGGGTTGCTGAAAGTCTTTTTATTTTTTGGTGGAAAAGCCACATAGGATTGCCCTCCATCTCACTACTCCAACACTTACTCACAATATCTAAGGATGAGTGATGATCAGCCCAGCAATTTAGGAACTTAAAGTATCTGATAGGTATATGCTGAATTTCATTCATTTCCATCATAAGGGGACAATGATCAGATCCTACGGAGGGTAGATGATTGAGTGAAGTGTGGGGCATGATCTCCAACTCTTCCGAATTCTAAAATTAATGCCTCTTTGATTGGACCAAGTGAATTTTTGTCCATTAGAGCCAAGGTCCATAAGCCCACAAGCTTCAATTACTCCAATGAATTCAAAACTTTTGCTCATATTATAGGGTAATTGTCATGACCCAGGGGTACCCCTTAGATATAACAAGGGGTACAAGACCCCAAAAGGCCTCATACAAGCCACTTAGCTTTCATAACATAAGATAATAGAAATGAGCGGAAATTTAAAACATTTTCAGCACCATCAAAGTTTCATAACAAAAGCAGAAGTCTATTACACTTTGTCTCAAAACTATCTAAAACATGAATATCTTAGGACACAGCCCATACAACAATGTTCAAAACATAAAATGAAAGATCATAAGGAAATGGTGGTTATATCCTCGAATGCTATGAGGACTCACCAATCTTCAAGTCTTGCCTCTACTAAGATTTTTAGCCACGGGGATGAGAGTCAAGATCGCCGGACCCTACATTTGGATAAGAAATGTAGGCAAGATTATGCATTAGTACAAACATGTAGTAAATATGATAGCTTGCATAAACATCAACATAAGCATAAGAGTTAAACAACATAAGTCACAAACCATGATCAACACAAGTGAATCTCATCTTAAAACATACTTACGATACTTCCTTGGAGTAACCTTGTTTTATCATAACTATGTTGACTTGATGTGAGAAGTAGTCAATTCATAGTTGTTCTCATTATCCATGGAAGGCACGTCATCTTGTCGATCCAAGCTAAGTCATTGTCCATGGAAGAGCACATCATCATGCCCATCCAAGCTACCATGGAAATGTATCATCTCCTTACCAATCCAAGCTACCATGAAAAAGTATCATCTCCTTACCAATTCAAGCTACCATGAAGGGGTATCATCTCCTTACCACTTCAAGCAACCATGAAGAGGAATCTCATTACCAATTCAAGCTACCATGAAAAGGTATCATTTCCTTACCAGTTCAAGCTACCATGAAGGGGTATCATCTCCTTACCAATTCAAACTACCATGAAAAGGTATCACCTCCTTACCACTTCAAGCTACCATGAAGGGGTATCATCTCCTTACTACTTCAAGCTACCATGAAGAGGAATCTCATTATCAATTCAAGTTATCCATGAAGGTATCACATTACCAATCCAAGCTATCCATGGAAAGGTATCACATTACCAATCCAAGCTATCCATGGAAAGATATCACATTACCAATCCAAGCTATGTCTTATTACCATAACTCATAAGTTCTTAGATTCATTTTAGGTGAGCAAGTCTTTCAACCTAGAATCATTCAATGTGAGAATACCATACACATTCATACATAAGAAATTTATATGGGAACTATCCCTTCCACAACAATTACATCTAAATCATCAATTCAAAATAGAAGATTTACTTTCAAAGCCCTACATCTCATACTCATCATATATGCCTAAATCTCAAGACAATTCTAATCATAAATCATCATATATGCTTCAATCTAAAACAATTCTTAATCTATCTCATCAATCTTATAAGAATACATCTAAACCCACAAATTCTCCTTTCATGGCATAAAACTAATTTACATCAATTTCATCTTTCTAGACATGGGTTAGGCATGGGTACATTTTTTAAAAATTCATCCTAAAAATATGTAATCCAGCAACTCAATCATAAAAAATTATAATCTACTCAATTTGATCAATATTCATCAAGATCCACAACATTAAAAGAAAACCCTAACTCAAATTGGGGAATTTCTACTTTTCAATTGGGGAATCTTGGGGACTCCATGGATGAAAGGATTCCATAGATGAAAAGTCATCATACCTTGATAACAAATCCCACAAATTCTTGAGGAATGGATACTTGATCTTGATCCTAGCTCCAACTCTTTCTTCTTCTTCAAGTTCTAGAGGGAGAAATATTTGAAAGGAGGAGCTTAATATTCTTTTGAGAATTTGAGAGAATGAATTTAGTTTGGGTGATTTGGGGGTTTAGAATCATTATATAGGGATTTGGGTAGAAAGAAAAATGACTAAGTATTGAGTTAAAATTGGGAAAAGACCCAATAACCCTGACTTAAAAACTTCTGAATTGGCTTACTGGAAGCCCATCACGGGTCGTCATGACCACCACGGCCCATCAAACATGACGTGAAGAAATTCATCCTAATAGTGCTTCACTATTTTGGGAATTACTTTTTACTCTGAGATGGGAGTTTGGCAAACTCGGTGGCGTTAAAAAGAGGACTCAGAGACCTTTAATTTGATAGGTCATGTGCCACCTAATTTATTTTGTGATAAAAGATATGATCGTTTAAAGTTGACCCTAAACTCTAAGACTATTGAAAACCCTTCACGGACGACCTCACAGTCCATGTGGGGCATCACGGGCCATTGTGATGCTCGTGGCCCTTAACCAACAGCTAGGAGAGGACCCCTACTAACTTTACCCACTTGACGACTACTTTGATTGCCCGTCAACCTCATTACGGTCTGTCTAGGCGTCCGTCAAAGTGAAGCCTCCATGGGGAAGGTTCTGGACACCTACCACGAGCCCCTTAACGGACCGTGGTCCCCTTCACGGCCCGTCTAGGAATCCGTGGAGGGTTTCATGGTCCACTTCTTGGGCTTGTAAGTTTCCCACTTTGGTCCATTTCTAGACTCCTTTATTCTAGGGTATTAAAGTAATCCTCCAAGCTTTTCTTACCGGGAAGTAATAACATTGAAAACTCCCACAAAACACCAAGGTAAGATAGTATTAGCATGATGTAGAAGTCTATCCCATAGGGGTCTTCTAAGAGAATCTCTACATTTAGCATAAACAAAAGTGATGAGAAAAGGCAGAGGCAACATAGTAGTCTTAATCTCACAAGGGATTTGTTTCTTATCATTGTCAATAATGTTACAATCCACATCCTTAGGCCAAAACAACCAAATTTGTCCATTGGTATTATGAGTAGCATACTCCATTGTTAACTGATTTTTGAAATTTTAAAATTGATAGTTGTCTGAAAAAGTCTCCGTGATAGCAATAATAATTGTATGATGGATCTTTTTGAGATATTTGATTCTTTCCATTGCACCTTGGGTATTTATACTCCTAGCATTCCAAATAATTGTACTAATTATTGGAAATTTTTTGATGACTAGAGCCTGGTGTTTGGTCTGCCGCAGGGAGGGGAGGGGGGTTGGTGGAACTGGAAGGTTTAGATGAATCTTGTTTTCAACTTCCTTTCTCCTCTTTTTGTCTTCATCCCTTAGCTTGATTTGCACACATGTAACAGGTGGCCTTGATGTTTGCAATTGGAACAATAATCAGGGAGCCCCTCATATTGAATAGCTTGCCATTTACCAATAGTAAAGTACTCTTCATCAAATCCCATCCAAACATGGGGGGGGGGGGGGGTCTTTCCTTGGTAACATCCATTTGTAACCTTACTTTTGTGACACTTCCTCTAGTTTTCTAAAGATATGCTGCATCTAAGTATAAGGTCTTACCAATAGGAGATAACAAGGCTGTGATAAATTCCTTGTTATAGCAATGTCAAGGAAACATAGGAAATGTAATCCATTTAGGATCAATGGGAGTTTCTTTTTCCGAAGTAAAGGTAGGAGTCCACACTTGCAGTCTCATTCATTAGTTGCCCTTCAATATGCATCTATTGTTTGTTCCTTATAAAGACATGGTCCTCCTCATAATCAAGATCTATATAAATGTGCCTTACATTGAAATGAGCTATCTTGACTCCTCCATTTAACTGAGTGTGGAGGATGAAGCTTTGGTGAATGAGCTCAATTTTAGGCATAGTGTGGGTGAATTTTCCCACTAAAGTAAATTTACATCTAGCAACTAGATTTACCATGTAAGCATCATTTTTGAAGATAACTGCAGAAAGACCTTGTCTGGTAGTGATTTTTGGGATAGATAGCTCAATGGGAACTTCATTCTTGGTTTGGGCTCTCAACCTGGTAGCATACGACTGAACGATTGTAAATGGACCAGGTTCAAGGACAAGTTATTTTTGTAGGTATTGGAGGAAGTCACATGATTGGTGTTTCTGTGGTAGTTTTCTTGATGCACATGTTGTTTATTCTTAAGGTTAAGAGTATATTTCTCATAATTGGAAGTGAGTTTACTGAGGTCATGAGGGGTGGATGTGGGAAGTTTTTGAGACTGATGACTATTATCATAATCCTTGGTGTTTTAATTGTTGTGGGCTTATTTGAGGGAGGTATATCAGAAGTGTTAGTCCCTTGATCACTATTATGAATATATGAAGTTACATGTTCACAAATTTGCTCACTTGCAATGACTTGCATATGAGTATCAACTACACCTATTGAGTTAGAAATCATAGGACTTGAAGAAGTGTTAGAATACTTACCTTGGATTTCTTGGTTGCTACGCATTTGCTTAATAGGGGTGGAAGGCAACTTTTTTTCCTTTCGTTGATTCCAACCTTTTTTTTTCATTGTTCCCCTCAGTGTTCTTACCATGTTGACTCCCTCGAGGTGCTTCTTCATCTGCAAGATCACGTTTAGCTACTCTAAAGGAAAAAGTCGAGGAACTTTGAGCTTCCTCAATTTGTTCTCTATTATAATTCCTCTTTTGATCATTCAGCTGTCTCATATCACTATGGGAATCTTTTAGCTTGGTGACCTTAATTCCTTGTCTAAATTTGTCATCTATTGTTCTTTAGGGATCATGATCGCCTTGTTTGATTCGTAGAATGCATCCACACTTGAGATTTTAGAGGTGGGATGGTGTATCTCCCTTTCCTGATCATTGTGATGTTGGGTTTGAAACTCTTGGCTCATTGGAGCTCTGACATCTTCAACATAAATTCCGGTGAGACTTCCATCGCCATTGGAATTGGCTACCATTACATCTTTAGATGCGCCTTGACCTGGTGAATCCTCCCTTGTGCTTAATTTGTTGTTCATCTCCTTGGAATCAGTTTGAAATCTAGTGCGCAGCTTAGGCAATTCCATCGCATTTCCCCCAAAATCGCTATGCTAGAATTCGGGATTCTCAAGGTGGAATTTGTTGAATCTTTGTAGGTAGATATATCCTTATGTGGGAGTTCATATCCATCTATCGTTACTAGATGAATCTAACCAGTTTGCGACATGGAAATATTTTTTTGTGCCCAAAGTAGCTTTTCTTCAGAAATTTGAACAGGGATCACGACACTATTTCTCAGATTCGTAGAGCTAGGAAAGGAATCAGCAGGTGATTCCAGTTGGGTTTTATGCATGATGTTATTGTCCATCTTTTGTCATAGGTCCGGCAAGGCTCCACCAGCGGTTGTGCAGCCATTCCGACAGAACTGGTAGTGTCTCCTTCAGAGAGAATTTTTTAGATAGAAAATAATCAAGAAATGAGGAAGTGGTGGAGTTCCTCAACATAATCTAATCACAAACTCAAGTAGCCACGCTCTCAACGATCACACAGGACTATGAATCACTCAATTTGGGGCTCAGATGAGGGGAAATCACCTTTTGAAAATAAGAATTGAGGCTGCAAGTTTGCAATATAAATATCCGAGATCGGGTCGCTAAGAGTCCATTTCTTGTCGCTATAGTCCATTTCTTGTCGCTAAAAGTCTAATTTTTGGATGCTAAAAGCCAGCACTAGATATCAGCACTTCAGCGAGTTTGCTTAAACTCCGAATTCGTTCTGAACCACGTGCTTGAAAACAAGATATGCAACCCTACAAAATTTGATATTCCAGACTCAACCAAGCAGTCGAAACAACCATACGAGGTCATCTCGGTAAAAAGTGGGTCCCACACCCAAACTTCATTTTAAGCCAAAATCCACAAGGGGCACATAATTTTCCCGGAAGCCTCGGGATCCAAACTAAGGGCGGTTCTAGAACAAATTCAACATTTTGGAGCTAATTGTGCTGACAGAATTCTCATCCGAGCTCATTTACTCGGAATGTTGACTACAGTCAAACTTAAGCCTTAACTTGAAAGTTAAAACGCCTAATCGCACAGACTCGCACTGAAAGCTTCGAGAGTCATGACAACCATTCTACTAGCCTAAAATGACCCTTACAAAGTGGATGGAATCGTCAGAATTGGATTCTGATGTCATCTTCTTCAACATTTGATCAAAACTGACCGTTCAAGGTTCAAAAGCTCCAAAACACAAACTCACATAAAAACTAAACAAACGACCAGATGACCGAAATGGTCAGTTCCAGCAAGTTATAAATGACTTAGGGTCACTATAGAAAAAATGAAAGACATGAGTCATAAACATAGAAATAATTTTTAGGTCAATACAATATCCACTATGAAAAATGACTTTTGTCTGCGAAAGTAAGAGTCAAGAAGTACCGGAGGCTCAAACAAGACAGGAAACTACTCCTGTATATCATGCTCGGTCTCCCAAGTAGCCTCCTCAACTGGACTATGCATCCAACGGACCTTAACCACATGAATGGCTCTCGAGCGCAACCGTCACACATCTCTGGTAAGAATGGCGACTTGCTCCTCCACGAAGGAGAAGTGATCATATATTATGTACTAAAAAATTATTATGTATAAGAATCCAACTTGGTTCAAACACAATAGAGTTAAAGTCAAGATTGGACCTTACAAATTTTAATCTTGAACTTTCATAAATATTTTCTTGAATCAAGAATCGCACATGAAAACTCGAACAAGGACTCAAACTTAACCTCACTAATTCTCAAACTCTCTTCTTTTTAAAAAATGGTAAATAAAGGAAGATTTTGTTGTTGTTGTTGTGGTTTATGCGTGTATGTTGTATCTGAATTCGTTTCTTGAGTATATATAGGCATCTAGTTTCTAGGAATTAGGGATTGTGTAGGGGTGAGATTTTAGAGTTTGGGTAATTTTAGGATTGTCTTTTTGAGTTGGATTTAAAATAGGAGATAAAGTTTTATGGGATTTGAGATTAGTTTTGGATAAATATTCTAAAGGGATTAGGAAGATTTTTTCCCTTTTATCTTTTTCTTTCTTTTCTCATTTTTTATTTTTTTTTTGCATTTTTTTCCTTCTTTTACTAACATTTTGTTTTATTTTTTTTCTTCCTCTTTTCCTCTTTTTCAAAAAATTGTTCTTTTTGTATGTTCTGTTTTTTCTTCTTTTTGTTTTTATTCTTCTTTATTTTCTTCTTAAAATTATAAATTTTAAAATCAATTAAAAGTATTAACTGACTATAATATTTAATTGAAAGGCATATATATATATATATATATTAAAATAATGTAATAATAATAATATTAAAACAAACCTATTCTTAAAAGGGATTCTATTTTGTAGTTTTCAACACTTTAAAAATAAATTCACTAGGAAGAAGTAAATTTTAGATAATTAAATTTTAACCTACAAGAAATAATTTAAGCAATAAAATGGTGTAAAATCTTGGGTTCGGTCAAAATTAAACTTAGGTATTTACATTGACCTCGACCCTTGTTGTAGGTGCTACTAATGGAGCTACCTGTGGAGCGGAAGTGATCTGCCTACTCAAAGGCCAATTTATGTCCCAGTGATCCAACTCTCCACAATCAATATAAACTGGTGATGATCGACTCCCAGAAGAACGTCCACCACAGTCTAAAGCACAAGACTGGGACTCATGCATCTGACTGGAGCCAACCTCACTCCGACTATATTTTTCACCCTTTAAAATCTGTAATAAGGTTTGGACTTGCCCTTTTGAAACCACTCTCGGATCCTATCATATGTGTCTCTGAACCTGTAACATGATCTGTTGTAGCTGCCTTCGCATCTAGCTCTCTTGTCGTTGCCCCATTGGACCTCACGATGTAACTGCTCAATAGTGGGGGAGTGATTGACAATCTCCAGAAAGGAACGACCCACAGAGATCATAGACTGAGGTTCAATCTGTAGCTGGAGTCTCAATCCACGGACAAAGCATCAAACTCTCTCCTCCTCCTCAATAGGTAGAATCATAATGGCATGGAGAGAGAGCTTGTGGAACCTTGCCTCATACTCTAACACAGTCATGGAGCCTGCTCCAACCTAGAGTACTGATCCCAAAGGTGATCTCTAACACTGCAAGGGATGAACCTAGCCAAAAAGGCCTCAAAAAACTCAGTCCAAGTGACCTCACCGGAGGAAACGAACTGACCTAGTCTGAATGAAGGTATGTCAAGACGGCTGGCCCATTTAACATATAAGTAGTGAAGTTAGCTTCTCTCGACTCCACTAATCCCAAATTTATAAAGCTGCTCACGGCAAGTAGTAAGAAACTCCTGGGCATCCTCACCCATAGCCCTAGAAAACCTCAAAGGTGAAAGCCTGAGAAACACTCCAAGTGTGGTTTAGGGTTTAATAATAATAATAAAGAAACAAGGGTCTAATTACTATTTTAACTTTGAAATTTAAAATTGATATACCCTTTGGTTTTAAAATAACTGCTGACATATATCCTTATTATTAATAAACGACTCAAATATATCTTTTACAAAAGTGAAAACTTAATTCAATTTTTATTATTAGTACTATAAGAATACAATTCACATAGGGGTACATCTGATCCGTTTCAAAAAGTTCAAGGGTAAAATGAAATGTAACATTTTTTTAGTTTAATTTGAAAATTACGACTTAATATAGGTTCATTTGCTTAGAATGTATTCTTTTTTATTTTGAATTATATTTTTGTTCATTTGGTTTTCACATTAATTGTTCATATTTAATTATTTTTTCTAAAAAAAAGAACGGACACTATTTGAGATCTCCTAAAAAAAATATAGAAATAGAGTGATAATTTAAAAGTGTAATAGACAATTGTATTTAGTCAATTGATAAATTATTGAAATACATAAAAAAAAAATTGAACATTATTAACGAGCAAGGTTGCATAACATAAAATGTAGTTGAATTTTTTATTTGAGTGTGTTCTTTTAAAAAAAATAATATACATTTTACTTAAAGCAATTATATTAAGAAATTTAATGTCTTATTCAATACATTTTTATAAATGTCTCATTATTATTAGCATTTATTTTAAACATATAAATCCAAAATTATATTCTTATTTAATTTCTTGAAAGAAAAACATATACGTAGTAGTATTGAACGTATGCAATTTTGTTCGTCGAGTACGTACGTTTAAGAAAAATTCGATTGAAAATTTTCGAACTCATACTTACTTCAATTTAAAATATTGTGTATTACTAAGTATAAAAATAATTTTAATTAGAAAAATATTTCTTTATTATTATTTACGTGAAGTTTAATTGTCTGCTTCAATAGAGAGTCATATTAAATGAAAATTGAATATCTTTTTTCACATAATGTGTATCGTAATTATGTATTATTTTATTTTATATACATTAAAATGATGTAATCTAGTACACTTTAAATATGATAGATATTGACGCATTATAGAACATATTAAAATTATGTAGTTCATAATTGTTGACCCTAATTAATAGCAACTCAAAGATTACATGTTATAACTATTAAAATAATTATTGTCATAGGTTTCTTGTACTCAAAGTAAATATTAATTATGAAAAAATTGAATCATAAAAAAATTGTGGCTATATGATTTAGCTATTTCTATAAAAAAATTCTACAAATTATAGCAAAAATATATAGTTTTAACTATAATATTTTGTTTGAAATAATTTATTATGATTAAAAGATCACTACTGCTAAAATAACTTTTATCGCGTGGCTAACTTATGATCAACTACAAATTTACTATACTGAAAATCTATTTATAATTAACTGCTGCCATAAATTTTAGAACTTGAAGCTCAAATACTTAGTTACAATATTTTTATTTTAAATAATTTATTGTGGCTGAAAAGTTATTATTGATACGATAAATTTTATTATGAGACATGCCAAATGATATTTATATAAAACATTCTTTTATTAGAAAATGGACCGAAGCAGATCCCACTTTTTAAACGATAAAAGTTATTCCCTCAATTTTTATTCGTCACTTTCCTTCTCTTATATCTTTTTTCCAATAAAGTTATTAAATTGAGCTAGTATTTTTTATGATTAATAAATTTTTATTTTATTATCATATTTTAAAAATAAATAGAGGTAGGTAGAGATTTAAAGGACTAAAATAGTGAAATTGAAGAATACTTGGATAAATTTTATTGATGATATCGAACTTTGAATTTCTCAAAAACAAATTGCTTTCTTATTTTTTTGTTACATAATTTTCATTTAACTTTAAATTTACTACAAAAAGCAATTTTTTTACATAAGAATATCCCCTCTTTAAAGATCATTATACAAATAGTTATTTCTAGAAGGTGTCTATGATTTTTTTTTTATATAAATGAGTATATTAATAAGGGAAAAATAGTTCTGTGATGACCCATTAGGTCATTTTGAGAACTATTCCTCTCTTTTACATAAAAGACCCTTTTCATAAATTTTAAATGAAATTTTGATTTACTCGTTTAACTACGGTTATTTAATTGGCGGGTAAATTTATCACCCCCAAACAAGAAGAGGCGCAACAGGTACCTAGTGTCGTACTTAACCGAGCGAATTGATAGAAACATAAAGGAAATCATAAAACAAGGGCCGACAAGGCTGCTATGATAACCCACTGAAATAAGATAATTGGACCAACGAGGTCACAACAATCTCAACAACATAATGGAAGCTTCGACAAGGACAACTTAACTGATAAAGAACTAGCAAGCCGACAAGGCTGAAACTGTAATCATATAAACAATAAGCCAACAAGGCTATATATGGATGCTGAGAAGATCCAACAAAGTATGTCCACAAGTCTCTATAATATTACAACTCGACCGGTTGAGAAAAGGCCCCAACAATACTAACAAGAATATACAAAACTCAAGTATGTTAAACCTACAGACAACCACAACTCTAGGAAGAATGGAGCTTAATCCTCATCTGAGATAACACCCCTATTGTTGAGCCCGATCGGGACCTCTATCGTAACCTGCAGCACGAATGCAACGTCTCTAGGCATTGGGACGTCAGTACGAATGAAATGTACTGGTATGTAAGGAGGAAAGTAAAACATAAATAGTTGTTAAAAGGGAAAAAGAGATACCACCTGAAACTGAAACTCAAATAGCCTTTGTGGCTGACATCTAACCTCAGAGTAATAAAATATGCATGGTATGCTCGAGTAATCGTATGTCGTGAATACATATATATAGATGCAAATGCATGACATACCCAACCAAATGCTAGCAATGGTGGTGCCTTCCGGTAGCTAACCGACATCATATTCGCCAACTTGTGCCCATCTGTGTCTCATACGTATAAATATAGGCAATAGGCCCTATACCTCTCGATTATAGCTCGGGTGTAGAATGCATATTATGTCATGTCATGGGTTCGTAATGCATATATTTTACCATAATCATGCTGCCAATCTTGGCCCATTTGTTCTCTTATTCTCATAATCCTGTAATTACTTTTGTATAACATGTAAACGATTCATAGAATCTCATAGGCTTTTAGAATAAACATGAATTCTTAACTTGACTTTAGAAAGGTAACTTAAAGCCGAGGATATTCATAAAGAGATTAAAATGCTTAATTAAAGAGTCTCATCGTAACTTCATTTTACTTTGTACGACCATTTAGGCCTATAGACTCATAATGGACTCGAAGTTTTTGACTGGACTTCAACTTAGGAAATTAATCATTTAGGAACTCAAAAGGATATTGACATGCCTGCCTTGACTTACTATAGAAGACTCCAAGTTGGTAATGGTGTGACCTTGTTTAGAAACAAGATTGTTTGACAAGTATAAACCAAAACAAATAAGGTACCAGGTTTAGTATGAGTATGGTTTTCAAACAACATTTTCTTAAAAAATATTCTCACGAGAAAGAACAGATTAATTATCCATAGATACAACATAATAAATCTTCATCAATTTAGTCTCATTCTTAGGACAATAGCTCGCCACTAGATATAAGGAATAAGAAACTCTACGGAAAATAACTTTAACGGTCAAGTATACTTCAAATAGTATAAATAGGATAATGATACAATAAAATCAAGAAATAAGATCAGCCGACATCCCAATGCCCTTCACGGAGGGTCTTCCTAGAAATAGAATAGTAAAAATACTCATTCAATGATTTACAATTTTTAGGATCGTGCGATATGAAAAAAAGAGTTTTTCCTTAACATACCTTGAATATAGGCTTGAATAGCTTGCTATAGATAATTAATTTCCCTTCGGTGATCGAATAACGAGTTGAAATTATTTTCCTACCAAAATCTTCTTCAACACCAGTACATAATTTTATTTCTGAAGAATCATTGTAAAAAAATTTCCTCTCTTTAAATAGCCGCTAGCAGCACACTTAAACTTGCCTTTGTTAAGGGAAAAGAAATGGAGAAAATTATTGAAAACTCATGTACGAATCTTTGTGTATATATGCATAGCACACACCGTACTTCCTTAATTGATAACTCCTATATTAAGTCTAAGACAAACTTGATGTAAATTTGATGAAAGTTATCGATTTGCACATTAAGGCTACATGTTATTGTATATAGGAAATTAGTTTCTTAAGGTGCAATTAAAAATGAAAAAAAAAATTCCAAAAATTGTAGACGTGGGATTATAAAAATAGAATAGCCTTCAATTAACCACTATCTTAAAGGATGACACCTATATGTGCTACACTATTCCACCACTTCCACGTGGAAGTGGTGGTGTCAACTTAATTAGTTTTTATCCCCTTATATTAGTATTCAGGTATTGCATAAGTTCATGGTAAAATACATATAACATTTTTAAATATATTAAAATTAATAGAAATTATTTTGAATAAATCCTACCTCATAAAATAATAATTCTTTAATGTAACTGGTCTCACAATCTTCATTAAAATATTAATATAAACTATAAACTCTTATAAATAACATAGACATTATATAGTAATTAAGATTATTTTTCATAAATATCTAAGACAGTTTTGAAAAAGACTAAAAATATACTACTACCAAACATTAATTCAAAATCAATATTTCCAAACACGAGTAGTATTACAATAAAATTCTCAAATTTTGACTTGTAATAAGTCAGGTGTTACATCCTCCTCTCCCTTAGAAACATTCGCCCGCGAATGAAAATAACACTTCCAAGGCTAAATCTAAGACTTCTTTCAATGTGTTTTAAAATTTTCTTTTTTATAGTGGACCGTCCTAAAATCAGCCAAACTCAACTCATACGCCTCACATGGAGATATTTAACATATCAACAAGAAAATTCTCAATGGAAATCTTATCAACTAGAGCATAATGTATAGTGCAACTCCATAGGGAAACTGAGTTTTACTTACTCAGGTAGGTGTTCTAAGATGGTATGCAATATGAACAAGCACCTCACATAGAATTTCTAGTATAGATACAAATGAACATGAAGGGTGTGCAATCATGTGAACAAGTTAGTTATTAAAGAAAGGCTTTAACCCATGCATACGTGGGCCTTCGAGGAGTATGACCTGTGAAAAATTTAGCTAGGAAGACATGTTATTTTTGTGTAAATAAGTTGTGGTCTATATTACAACGTGCACTAGAGAATCCTCATAAATAAAATTCATTTGAAATTATCGTCCAATCTTGTAATTAAGGGAGAGGTAAAACTGCTACAAACATAAGCTCCCGGACTTTGAAATCTTATAATGTACGGATAACTTAAGTTTGATATATGAGCATGCGTCCGAAAACATTTTAAACAGATAAAGTTATGAATCTATATTTTGTCTACAACCCAAACATTCAACATATGCGCAAATAGATTTAATATTTTTTTTAAAAAAAAATAGACATTACTTTAACAACATGGTAGGAATCATGTAACACATTGTTAAGTAATTGTTTTTGAGATACATAGTCTATGGATAGTGAGATTTGTTACGTCATGTTTATGAAATTAGATGATCTATCATACTTATAACATAAGAACAAATAGGTCATGATACTTTTAGTATTATAAGAGAAATCAATTTCTGATATGTAGACATTTGACATATAATTAATAATTTTGTGAGAAAAATCACATATGGACAAATAAACCTTAAATCATATAACATATGTGCCAAGAATTTTGAAGCATATAACATATAAATACATTTTCTGTGAAAAATGAGTAAAAACAATTGATTAGGCTAAAATTTAATTCTAGGAAGATACAATCTATTATCATTTTAAGTAGATAATTCTAAAGGAACACCTCACATGTAACTATTAGGCTTGATGCAGCAGGTGATATATTATCACATATAGTGTAATTTTGAAACAAGTACATTTACGTCTTATAGGCCATAAATAAGGAATCCTTTGAGAGATTAAATTTCAACACATTAATTTTTAAACCTTTGAAAAATGTGTTAAAATGATCTATAAACATGAGTCATATAGGCAAGCGCTTTACAAAGTTTATAACATGTAAGCTATAAATCATAGACTTGTAATTGTACTTTTTTTTTTAACGTGAGTGCACGTACCATGTGATCTAGTATTTTATGAAGCACGTAATACGTGAGCAAAAAGACTTGTAATATGCGAGTCCTTATCTTAAAAAATATGCAACATATAAATACATTATTTATGAAACATATAACGTTTTAGCAATGGTTCATACCGCGCACATCCTATAAGGAAATAATCTAGAACGCAAATAATATAGAAATAATTATCTCGTGAATAACATTACACATGTGTTGATACCTTTATGAAGCATATATATCGAACATGTAAAAATATTATTTATAAAATAAATGGAATGTATCCAATGATTCATATATCATGTAATCTATGCGAGTGTTTTATAAGCAAATAACTTATACGATTTATTACATGCAGATAAATAGCCTATGAAATGTGGGCATATGATCTATAGGGCATGTATATATCATTATGTGATCGAGTCGGCCTTAAAATAAGTAAGCTATAAGCAATAAATCATGAATCACGGAATAATATAGGTTCTCATCTTATGAGGCATATAAGATATAAATAACTAGTTCATTTAATTTATAGGATAACTCTCGCTCAACAAGTAAGTAAATCATTGCGGGTTCGCAATTTTTTTTTATTACTTACAAATAAATTCATAAAAATATGACGAATAAGCCTCTATGGATCATAAAGGAAAGTTTTGATAGACTAATAAGTAAAATGACATTTAAATATACATGATTAGTTCTCCTACAAGATATCACAATTAATCTCTTATACGTATACTAATTTAGCTTAAATAATCTTCCCCACTTTTCTTCGTAGCTTCGGAAAATTCTTCGAGTAGCATAATTACTCAAATACTACTATCATATGGATGTCGGATCTCCAACACACTTCCTATGCATAGAGACATGGAAAACGGGATGCACGGTTGCCAACTCATTTGGCGAAAGTAACTCATAAGCAACCTTACCAACACACCTCAAAATTTGATATGGGCCTGTAAAGCGGGGACTAAGTTTCCCTTTTTTCCCAAATCTCATCATGCCCTTCATGGGTGAGATTTTCAAATAGACCCAATCACTAACCGCAAACTCAAGGTCTCTCCTTCTAACATCGGCATAGGACTTTTGTTGGCTTTGGGCTGTTCTCAACCTCTCTATAATGAGCCGGACCTTTTCTATAGCCTCATGAAACAATTCAGGTCCGATTAAGGCAACTTCACCCACTTCAAAGCACCTTATAGGAGATCTACACCTCCTACCATAAAGAGTTTCAAAGGTGGTCATACCAATACTAGAATGGTAGCTATTATTATAAGCGAACTATATCAATGGAAAGTGATCAGCTCAACTACCCTTGAAATCGATGACACATGCTCTCAACATATCCTCTAGAGTTTGGATCGTTCGCTCCGCTTGCCCATCGGTTTGTGGGTGAAAAGTCGTACTACGCTTCACTTTTGTGCCAAGACCCTTTTGGAAAGATTTCCCAAACTAAGAAGTAAACTGAGTACCTCTATCGGAGATAATGGACAATGGCACACCATGAAATCTTACCATTTCCCTCAAATACAACTTGGCATAATTTTCTATAGCATAAGAAACCTTGACGGGAATGAAATGAGACGATTTCGTCATTCGGTCTACTATAACCCAAATTGAATCATATTGGCACCGAGTATGTTGCAACCCTACTATAAAGTCCATATTTACATCCTGCCCCTTCCAAGTGGAAATTCTTATATCTTGGGATAATCCTCCCGGTGTTGGATGCTCAACCTTTACTTTTTGGCAATTTGGACACTTAGCCACAAATCCCGCAATATCCTTATTCATCCCATTCCACCAATAGACCTCCCGCAAGTCGTGGTACATCTTGGTGGCTCCCGGGTGAATAGAATATCGAGAACTATGGGCTTCTGCTGAAATCTGTTCCCTTAAGTCATCAACATTTGGAACACATAACTGACCTTGGTATCTAAGCACCCCATCTCCCCCTTGGGAGAGAGCCTCAATGGACTTCTTGAGTACCGCCTCTTTCAACTCTACCAAAATCGGATCCAAACATTGCTTGGCTTTCACATCACTCACAAAAGACGATTCGGAACCATTATGAACCATGACACCACCCTTGGTAGAGTCCACTAACTGAACACCCAAACGGGCCAATCTATGCACATCTCGTACCAATATTTTCTTATCATCATCAATGTGAGCAACACTACCAATCGACAACCTACTAAGAGCATCCACCACTACATTAGCTTTGCCGGGGTGATAAAGAACATTCATGTCATAATCCTTTAATAGCTCAAGCCACCTTCTTTGGCGAAGATTCAAGTATTTTTGGCTAACACGTATTGGAAGATCTTGTGATCGTTAAACACATCAACATGCACTCCGTACAAATAGTGTCACCAAATCTTTAGAACAAATACAACCGCCGCTAATTCAAGGTCGTGAGTAGGATAATTCTTCTCATGAATTTTAAGTTTCCTTGAGGCATAGGCAATAACCTTCCCATTTTGCATTAGAACACATCCTAGCCCGATTCTTGAGGCATCACAATAAACGACAAAACCATCCATTCCTTCCAGTAAGGTCAACATCGGAGCAGAAGTAAGTCTATCTTTCAACTCTTGTAACTTTTCTCACACGCTTCCGATCATATGAACTTAGCCTTCTTTTGAGTCAAAGCCGTCAAAGAAGAGGCAATTGAAGAGAAACATTAAACAAACCTTCTGTAATAACCGGCCAAACCCAAAAAGCTTCTAATATCCGAAGGTGATGGAGGTCTAGGCAAACTCTTGACCGCATCCGTCTTCCTAGGATCTACCTGAATACCCTTGTTGGACACAATATGACCAAGGAAAGCTACGGACCTTAACCAAAATTCACATTTCCTAAACTTTGTAGAAGGTTGTTGGTCCTTAAGGATTTACAATACGATCCTCAAATGGGTAATATGCTCATTCTCACTCCTTGAACAAATCAAAATATCATGGATAAACACGATCACAAACATGTCATGATATTGTCTAAATACTCTATTTATCACAAACATGAGCATATTACCTCAAATGGGTAATATGCTCATTCTCACTCCTAGAACAAATCAAAATATCATGGATAAATACGATCACAAACATGGCATGATATTGTCTAAATACTCTATTTATCAAGTCCATAAACATTGCCGGAGCGTTAGTCACACCAAATTACATTACTAGAAACTCATAATGACCATATCAGGTTCTAAAATCTATTTTCGAAATGTCTTCCTCTTTCACCCTCAATTGGTGATAACCCGATCGGAGATCAATCTTAGAGAAATAACTTGCCCCTTGAAGTTGATCAAACAAATTATCGATTCTTGGAAGAGGATGCTTGTTCTTAATGGTTACCTTGTTCAACTGTCAATAATTGATACACATTCAGAGTGAACCATACTTTTTCTTAACAAACAACACTGGAGCACCCCATGGAGAGATACTCGGTCGGATGAAGCCTTTATCCAATAAATCCTTCAATTGTTCTTTCAACTCCTTCAGTTCAACTGAAGCCATTCTATAAGGAGGAATAGAGATAGGTTGCATATATGGGAGAAGGTCAATTCCAAAGTCTATTTCCCTTTCGAGAGGGATATTGGGCAAATCATCATGAAACACTTCCAGAAACTCATTAACAATAGGGACCGACTCAAGACTAGGGATTTCGCAATCCATATCCCTCACCCTAACTATATGATAGAAGCAACCCTTAGAGATCATCTTTCTATCTTTAAGACAAGAGACAACCAGACTTTTAGGCATAGAATTTTTCCCTCTTCCACTCTAGGATAGGCTCATTTGGAAACTGGAATTTGACCACTCGAGTTCTACAATCAATAGAAGCATAGCAAGAATGCAACCAATCCATCCTAAGTATGACATCAAAGTCTACCATATCAAGTTCTACCAAGTCAACAAGAGTAACTCTATGGTACAAGGAAACGGGACATTTTCTATATACCGTTCTAGCCAATACAAAATCACCTACGGGGGTAGAGACAAAAAATGGTTCTAACAACACTTTGGAGAGCACATCAAATCTCATGGCCACAAAAGGTGTCACAAATGATAAAGTAGCACTGGGATCTAACAAAGCATACACATCTATAAGGAAAACTTTTAACATACCGGTTACCACATCCGGGGAACTCTCTTGATCACCTCTAGTTTGGAAAGCATAGAATTGGTTTTGCTTAGAAGAACTTGCACCCAAACCACTTGGACCGGATGAGGGGTTGGGTTGAGCTCTACGATGAGTATCTCCCACATTCTTAGCAACCGAGGGACAATCTCTTATCTTGTGACCCATCTTGCCACACCCAAAACAAGCATTGGAGCCCGCTAGACACTTACCCTCATGATTTCTCCCACACTTAGCATAAGTAGGCATTGAGGACTTACTACCATCTCCTTGAGGTTTAGGGTTAGACACCCTTTCATTGTTAGACCTTGAAGGAGCACTTGAAGAACCTTGCCCGGAGAACCTTTGTCTGAACCTTTAACGACCTCGTCCACCGGACCTAGAATGCGAGAAGTTACCATCATCTGTTCTTGCCCTCTTTGCTTCCCTAGATCTTTCCTTAAGCTTTTCTTCCTCAATTTGTTGGGAATGCACCATAAGGCGAGTAATGTCCATATCATGCACAAGCATAGAGGTACTGCATTCTTTGACAACTAAGTCAGACGCTCCCAACACAAACTTGTTCATCTTGATCCTACGATCCGCCACAATAGAAAGGGCATACTTAGATAGTTGAGTGAACCTCAATGCATACTCCCTCACACTCATACTTCATTGCCAAAGGTTGATGAATTCAAGCACCTTGTCCTCTCTTATCTCTAGAGGGAAAAATCTATCAAGAAATGCACTTTTGAACCTTTCCCACTCTATAGGACCCGCTCCTTTTCGCCTTGCCTCTTTCCACTAATTAAACCAAATCTAAGCAACCCTTTTGAGTTGATAAGCGGCTAACTCTTCTTTCTCTACCAATGTCACCCCTGTGATAGCAAGTATCTTGTAGACCTCGTCGATAAATTCTTGAGGATCTTCTTCAACTTTGGAGCCATAAAATTTGGGAGGGTTCATCCTTGTAAAGTCCCTCACTTTTGCTGCTGCCATACCCACACTTGGGTTCACAGGAGCTACCACCTCTCTTATTCAAGGAGGAACTACCTTCTCCAACTCGAAACATTCTCAACACAATCTCATGGAGCTCATATGCATTTTAATCTCAAAAAGCATAGCTAAAACATGTTCAACATCTCATCTCATGAAGTCTATAAGCAACTTACACTTAATGCACTACAACATGAGGAAAATCAATCACACAAACTCATTTACTTTCAAAACATAAGTTTTCATGAACATGCATAACATAAGAAAATCACGGGAACATCTAAAACACACATGACTTCAAACCATAAGACAAATCAAGAGGAAACTCATTACCTCAAGCAAAAGTAGAAGGAAAAAGATGAGGATATCAGGACTTCATATCGGCCTCGGCCTCCCATGTAGCACCCTAAACTAAGTGGTTTCTCCACAAAACCTTCACGGAAGCTATTTCCTTGTTTCTCAATCTCTTAACTTGTTGGTCCAAAATCTCAACCAAAACTTCCTCATATGTAACACCCCAAAAATTTGTAGGTTAAACTAGAGAATAAACGTAAGGTTAAAAATCATAAAAAGGACTCCCCAAAGTTTTAGGAAGTCATTTAAGGTTAAAATAAGGGAATTGGAGTCTAGACCAAGGGACAATTGCCAAGGCCAAAGCTGCCCCTAGCTAGGAGCTACTGCCCCAACCTTCACGAGGGGACCACGACTTGTGGTCCACTCCACGACTCGTGAAGGTGGCCGTGAAGCTCCCTTGGTTTCATGGAAATTGGGAAACTTTGGGGGAGCTACTGCCTAAGGGACCACGGGGACCACCACGGGTCGTGGTCCCCGTGACAAGGCGTAAAGGTGATCGTGAGAGTGCCTTGGTCGAAGGAGCCTTGAGCTCCAAAAGGTTAGCTACTGCTTCACACTCCACGAGCAGGACCACAGAGTGTGGTCCGCTTCATTGCTTGTGAAGGTGCTCGTGAGAGTGCCTTAGGCGATGGAGCCTTGAGCTCCAAAAAGGGAGCTACTGCCTCAACTCCACGGGCAGGACAACGGGTCGTGGTCCTCACCACGGCTCGTGGAGTGAGTCGTGAAACCTGGACGGGGTCAACTAATGAAGGTCTTTAGGGTTATTTTCTATTTTAGTCCAATTAAATGAGAGGTGTTTTGGGTATTTTTAGGGGAAGTATATATATTGTTTTTAAGTCAATTTCACCTATTTCAAGTCATAAACTCAAACACCCAAATAATTCCCAAAATCCTCTCATTTCTCAATACTTCTCTCTCTAAACTCAAGGAAGAAGAAGAAGCCATTGGAACTAGGGTTTGTAGATTTTCAAGGTTCTTCCCCAAATTCATGGTGATTCTTAAGTGAGGTATGGATGTTTTTCATCCTTGGGTAGCTATCACCTAAGGATCCCCTTCAAACTATGTTTTCAAGATATCAAATCCCCCAAATTCTAGGGCTTTCAATCTATAACATGGTTCTTCTTTCCAAAACGTTTTATGGTTTAATTATGATTGTTTATGGTTTGTTATGGTGAATTATGAATAGATTGATGGAGTATTGATGTTCTACGATGAAAATTCCCCATAGACCCATGATTCCCCATATTGATAGATCTTGAATTGATATTGTGGGTTGGTTGATATTATGAATATGTCAATTGAATATAGTTATGCTAATTAAGAAATTGAATCATGAAATTCCTCCTATTTTATGAAGTAATTGTACATGGTTGGGTTGATTGTGATTCAATACCCTTGAAGGGCAAAGGTATGAGGGTTTGTACCTCTTTATGAGAATTATGTATGAGATAGTGATTTACTTGAATAGTAATGATCCTATATCTATTGGGTAGTTGTGGTATTGATGCAAGATCTACCTTCCCTATACCCTATATACTTGATTATGCATGAAGTATGTATGTATGTCTATGATAATCTTGTTGTGTTGATTGAAAGGTCATTCTCATGAGCACACTATGAATACGTTGTGAAAGGTTTACTCACATGTTGATGATTCTAAGGTGAAAGGGCATTCTCACTTAAGGAATCCATGAGCTATTATGATGATATGTTGACATGAGTGCCTAGTGCATTCTCTTATGAACATGAACTTAAGTAAATACTTAATATGAATTTTAAAGGGAATTATGGTTAGCATCGAGTGGATATGAGTATGAGATGGGTTCCTTCACTCTAGTAGTTGGGTTCCCAATACGGTGTCTCATGAGATGGAAACCTCCACGTTAGTAGTTAGGGCTTCTAGAAGCAATCTCCATATCTCATAACTATGTGCACACATAGGTCTTAGCTAGTGGATCCACCTAGAAGCTAAAATGTACGTTCTACCTTAGGCAAGTAGGACACCTCTTTTCGGTGTGGGGGTAGAACACCGGATTCCATGTAGCTCACATGGTCTTTGTCGGTTAATGCTATTCTTCCCTATATGATATGAATATGAACTATGGTAAGAACATGAACTTTAATTATGACTTCTTACTACTTAGTGTGAGTGGGGGTATGGGACTTCACTTATGCATTGCACAAGTAGACTCTAAGAGGGGTTATGGTGAGGTTCTTTTATGTTATGATGGCTTATGGATTATGTATGAAAGATATGTATGAATGTTAAAGTTGATTTCACTTGTTGTAAGTTATGAACATGTGTGACTCTTTACTTGTGTGTGTTGACTATGAATAAGGCAAAGTAAGATATGTATGATGTTGGTAGTCTAAGGGTGACACTTAGCATTTGGTGCGGTTATGGGACTCTACCTTTGCATTGCACTAGTGTGGCTTTGGGTTTCTTATATGTTGGTTTGGCTTATGTTTCTTCATAAATGTGCATAATGGTTTTTAAACTTGATAAAGGCAAGATTTCAACTAAATGTCCCTTTTATGCATGTTTTAAGGATTTTGTGCATGGTGTCCATACTTAGTACATTATTTGTGCTAACCCATATTTTCTACATTCTATGAGTGTAGGTTCCGGCCGTTGATACATTCTACTTTCTTCAAGAGAAGCTTGGGTCAACTATTCCCTAAGCTTGGTGAGTCCTCAAGTTCGAGGACAAGATGCTATTGTTTCTAGTTTCTATTGTACTTCCTACTTTGAGACTATTATTGATGTAAAGGGCTTTTGACCCTATTTGTACTATTTATGTACAGATGGTGATTGAGACAAGTCTAGATTCGTATTTTCATTTATGAAAAAGAAGTTGAACTTCGATTGTTAAAGTTTTAAATTTTTCCACATTATCTATATCTTGAATGTTATGATTATGCTAAGGGCTTGTATGCGACCCCTTCAGGGGTCAAGTACAACGTGTTATGTCTAGGGGGTACTTTGGGTCGTGACATCATATGAAAGATTGTCGTCAACTCCCAATCCTTCAAGGGAAATTATGGATGTCGGATCTCCAACACACTTCTTAAGCATAAAGACATGGAAAATGGGATGCACGGTTGCCAACTCATTTGGCAAATCTAACTCATAAGCAACCTTACCAACACGCCTCAAAATTTGATATGGCCCTATTAATTGGGGACTAAGTTTCCCTTTCTTCCCAAATCTCATCACACTCTTCATGGGTGAGATTTTCGAATAGACCCAATCACTAACCTCAAACTCAAGGTCTCTCCTTCTAACATCGGCATAGGACTTTTGTCGGTTTTGGGTTGTTCTCAACCTCTCTCTAATGAGCCAGACCGTTTCCATAGCCTCATGAACCAATTCAGATCTGATTAAGGCAACTTCGCCCATTTCAGAAGATCTACACCTCCTACCATAATGAGCTTCGAAGGGGGCCATACCAATACTAAAATGGAAGCTATTATTATAACCGAACTCTATCAATGGCAAGTGATCATCCCAACTACCCTTGAAATTGATGACACATGCTCTCAACATATCCTCTAAAGTTTGGATCGTTCGCTCCGCTTGCCCATCGGTTTGTGGGTGAAAAGTCGTACTAAGCTTCACTTTTGTGCCAAGACCCTATTGGAAAGATTTCCAAAACTGAGAAGTAAACTGAGTCCCTCTATCGGAGATAATGGACAATAGCACACCATGCAATCTTACCATTTCCCTCAAATACAACTTTGGCATAATCTTCCGCCACATAAGAAACTTTGACGGGAATGAAATGAGACGATTTTTTCATTCGTTCTACTATAACCCAAATCGAATCATATTGGCGCCAAGTACGTGGCAACCCTACTATAAAGTCCATAATTACATCCTCCCACTTCCAAGTGGGAATGCTTATATCTTGGGATAATCCTCCCGGTTGTGATGCTCACCTTTACTTGTTGGCAATTTGGACACTTAGCCACAAATCTCGCAATATCCTTATTCATCCCATTCCACCAATAGACCTCTCGCAAGTCGTTGTACATCTTGGTGGCTCCCGAGTGAATATCATATCGAGAACTATGGGCTTCTACCAAAATTTATTCCCTTAAGTCATCAACATTAGGAACACATAACTGACCTTGGTATCTAAGCACCCCATCTCCCCCTTGGGAAAAAGCCTCAACAGACTTTTTGAGTACCGCCTCTTCCAATTCTACCAAAATCGAATCCAAACATTGCTTGGCTTTCACATCACTCACAAAAGATGATTCGGGACCATTATGAACCATGACACCACCCTTGGTAGAGTCTACTAACCGAACACCCAAACGGATGAATCTATGCACATCTCATATCAAATTTTTCTTATCATCATCAATGTGAGCAACACTACCCATCGACAACCTACTAAGAGCATCTTCCACTACATTAGCTTTGTTGGGGTGATAAAGACCACTCATGTCATAATCCTTTAATAGCTCAAGACTCCTTCTTTGGTGAAGATTCAAGTCTTTTTGGCTAAACACATAATGCAAGCTCTTGTGATCGGTAAACACATCAACATGCACTCCGTACAAATAGTGTCTCAAAATCTTTAGAACAAATACAATCGCCGCTAATTCAACGTCGTGAGTAGGATAATTCATCTCATTAATTTTAATTTGCCTTGAGGCATAGGCAATAACCTTCCCATTTTGCATTAGAACACATCCTAGCCCTATTCTCGAGGCATCACAATAAACCACAAAACCTTCCATTCCTTCCGGTAAGGTCAACACCGGAGTGGAAGTAAGTCTATCTTTCAACTCTTGGTCACACGCTTCCGACCATATGAACTTAGCATTATTTTGAGTCAAAGCCATTAAACGAGAGGCAATTGAAGAGAAACCTTCAGCAAACCTTCTGTAATAACCAGCCAAACCCAAAAAGCTTTTAATATCTGAAGGTGATAAAGGTTTAGGCCAACTCTTGACTACATCCGTCTTCTTAGGATCTACCTGAATACCTTTGTTGGACACAATATGACCAAGGAAAGCTACGGACCTTAACCAAAATTAACATTTTCTTAATTTTGCAAAAGGTTGTTGGTCCTTAAGGATTTGCAATACGATCCTCAAATGGTCAATATGCTCATTCTCACTCCTTGAATAGATCAAATTATCATCAATAAACACGATCACAAACATGTCAAGATATTGTCTAAACACTATATTCATCAAGTCCATAAATTCCACCGGAGCGTTAGTCAAACCAAATGACATTTCTAGAAACTCATAATGACTATATCGGGATCTAAAAGCCATTTTCAGAATGTCTTCCTCTTTCACCCTCAATTGGTGATAACCCGATCAGAGATCAATCTTAGAGAAATAACTCGCCCCTGGAAGTTGATCAAACAAAGCATCGATTCTTGGAAGAGGATACTTGTTCTTAATGGTTACCTTGTTTAACTATCAATAATCGATACACATTTGGAGTGAACCATCTTTTTTCTTAACAAACAACACCGGAGCACCCCATGGAGAGATACTCAATCGGATGAAGCCTTTATCCAATAGACCCTTCAATTGTTCTTTCAACTCCTTAAGTTCACCCGGAGCCATTCTATAAGGAGGAATAGAGATAGGTTGTGTATTTGGGAGAAGGTCAATACCAAAATCTATTTCCCTTACGGGAGGGATATCGAGCAAATCATCGGGAAACACTTACGGAAACTCATTAACAATGGGGACCGACTCAAAACTAGGGATTACGGAATACACATCCCTCACCCTAACTATATGACAAATGCATCCCTTAGAGATCATCTTTCTAGCTTTTAGACAAGAGACAACCAGACTCTTAGTCATAGAATTTCCCCCCTTCCACTCTAGGATAGACTCATTTGGAAACTGGAATTTGACTACTCGAGTTCTACAATCAATAAAAGCATAGCAAGAATGCAACCAATCCATCCCAAGTATGACATCAAAGTCTACCATATCAAGTTCTACCAAGTTAACAAGAGTAACTCTATGGGACAAGGAAACGGGACATTTTCTATATACCCTTTCAGCCAACACAGAATCACCAGGTAGAGTCAAAAAAGGTTTTAACAACACTTCGGGGAGCACATCAAATCTCATTGCCACATAAGGTGTCATAAATGGCAAAGTAGCACCGGGATCTAACAAAGCATACACATCTATAAGGAAAACTTTTAACATACCGGTCACCACATCTGGGGAACTCTCATGATCACCTCTAGGTTGGAAAGCATAGAATCAGTTTTGCTTAGGAGCAATTGCACCCAAACCACTTGTACCGGATGAGGGGTTGGGTTGAACCCTATGGTGACCCATCTTGCCACACCCAAAACAAGTATTGGAGCCCGTTAGACACTTACCCTCATGATTTCTCCCACACTTAGCACAAGTAGGCATTGAGGACTTACTACCATCTCCTTGAGGTTTAGGGTTAGACACCCTTTCATTGTTAGACCTTGGAGGAGAACTTGAAGAACCTTTCCCCGAGAACCTTTGTCGGAACCTTGAACGACCTCGTCCACTGAACCTAGAATGTGAGAAGTTATCATCATTCGTTCTATTCCTCTTTGCTTCCCTAGATCTTTCCTTAAGCTATGCTTCCTCAATTTGTTGGGAATGTACCATAAGGCAAGAAATGTCCATATCATGCACAAGCATAGCGGTGCTACTTTCTTTGACCACTAAGTTGGACACTCCCGACAGAAACTTGCTCATCTTGGTCCTACGATCCGCCACAATAGAAGGAGCATACATAGATAGTAGAGTGAACCTCAATGCATACTCCCTCATGGAAGGCAACTCTAGTAACATTCCATCTTATTCATTATTTACATCATAGTCTCATTATTCATACTTACTTTTAAAGACAAGTGGATTCGCCTCTTGCCTAGCTTATAAAGGCTAATGGGTATTCGCCTTTTGCCTTACTTACTTTTAGATTGCAGGTACTCGCCTCCACAACCTGATCACATCATGCGAGTACTCGCCTCCACATCATTCATTATATAATGTGGGTACTCACCTCCATATTATCTCATAGGGATCATGGGTGCTTGCCGCCATGTCCATTCATCATAATAAGAACATGGGGACTCACCTCCTGTTCAATTATAAGGAATAGGGGATATCGCCTCATAACCTTTCATATGGAGGTCAAGGGTAATCACCTTTAGCCTCATCAATTACATAGTCTTTTAGTATAGATTCATTTTAGGTGAGCAATCCTTTCCAACCTAGAATCATTCATGTGAGAAAGCCTTTCACATTTATTCATTCATAATTAGCAAATTCATGTGGGAAGTATCCCTTCCTCAACAATAAAATCAATTACCAACAATTCATATCAAAAGTTTTACTCTCAAAGCCCTAGATCTCATAATCATCATCTAGGCTTTATTCTCAAGCAATTCTAGTCATAATTCATTAATCCTATAAGGACACATCTAAACCCACAAGGTTTCCTTGCATGGCATCATCCCCAATTATATCAATTCTAGGTCATAATCATGGAATATGCATGGGTACATGTAATTATACTAATTCTACCATAAACAATCATAATCTGCTCAATTGGATTCATACTCATCATAACCCAAAATAATTGAAGAAACCCTAGCTAGAATTGGGGAATTCTTCATCAAATTGGGGGAGTTCTAGGGGACTCCATGGATGGAAGATGTCCATGGATGAAGAGCTATCATACCTTGATCACAAAGCCCTCACAAGCTTGAAAATTTGAGACTTGATCTTGACCTAGCTTCCTCTTCTTCCTTCTTCTTCCAACTTCTAGATAGAGCATATTTGAGGGGAGTTTTGGGTTTTCTTTTGGGATTTGAGTGAATGATTTGAATGAGGGGTTTTGGGGGTTAAACATCCTTATATAAGTGTTTTAGACTTAGGCAAAATGACACAACATTGATTTAATTAAAACCAAAAAAGACCCTTACGTCCCTAAAATAATTGCCTAGACCTGACCCACGAGACCATGACCCACAAGACTATGACCTACAGACCATGGATGGACAACGGTCCATCCTGGTCAATCGTGGTTCGTGGTCAGAGAATAATGGCCAACCCACGATACTCCTAACCACTGACCGTGGAACCATCCACGTGGCGTGGGTCCTGGCCTCGTGGTTTAGTGCCTCAGGCAGTTTCCAGGGTGCTCACCAATGGGGGCTCACCCACGTGACGTGGGTCTAACCACGGGGTGTGGTTTGCCCTCGTGGGTGACACATGGAGGTTCTGAAAATTGCTAGATTTTCCTCGTTCGGGTATGGGGTGTTACATCTATCATAAACAATCATAATCCACTCAATTGGATTCATACTCATCATAACCCACAACAATTGAAGAAACCCTATCTAGAATTAGGGAATTCTTAATAAAATTGGGGGAATTCTAGGAGACTCCATGGATGGAAGATGTCCATGGATGAAGAGCTATCATACCTTGATCACACAACCCTCACAAGCTTGAAAATTGGAGACTTGATCTTGACCTATCTTCCTCTTCTTCCTTCTTCTTCCAACTTCTAAAGAGAGAATATTTCAGAGGAGTTTTGGGTTTTCTTTTGGGATTTGAGTGAATGACTTGAATGAGGGGTTTTGGGGGTTAAAAATCATTATATAGGTGTTTTAGACTTAGGCAAAACAACACCACATTGATTTAATTAAAACCAAAAAAGACCCTTAAGTCCATAAAAAACTGTCCAGACCTGACCTACGAGACCATGACCTACGGACCTTGGATGGACTAACGGTCCATCTTGGTCAATTGTTGTTCGTGGTAAGAGAATAATGGCCAACCCACGACACCCCTAACCACGGATCGTGGACTCATCCACATGACATAGGTCTTGATCTTGTGATTCACTGCCTCAGGTAGTTTCCAGGGTGCTTACCAATAGGGGCTCACCCATGTGACGTGGGTCTAACCACGAGGCATGGTTTTCCCTCGTGGGTGACACTTGGAGGTTCTGAAAATTTCTAGATTTTCCTCGTTCGGGTACGGGGTGTTACAATGACAGATAGACATGAATCTAACAATGACAAGTGGTCCTCTCATGGAACCCACACCCAAACTGTTAGTGTGTCGGAACATGACACCCAATCCACTATACATGTGCCGAAACATGACACCTAATCCAATATATGTGTCGGAACGTGATACCCGATCCAATATATGTGTTAGAACGTGACACCCGATCCATCAGCACAACCACAGTCACAATCACACTCATAATGAACTGTACTCGTAGTGATACAATCAAGTAATTGGTTCATGGCATGCAATCGTTCACACATACTCGTTTTCATTAGATTGGACTCACATTTCCCTATTCACATATATGCATGCATACAATAAAGCAATTAACTGGCATATATCACACAAACAGGAAATCAAACTGACCTACCTCGAAACCAAGCCTGGATACTCCTAAGACACGTGAGTTTTCCCTTTCCGGAGTCTTTCAGCTCGTTCTTGATCTAAAACAAGCAATTAACGCAAGAATCACTAAACAATGCCTAATTTACCCGGATTATAACCAAAATTATCAACCCAAGACTAAACTCAAGATCTTAATGTTCAATTAGGGCTTTTCCCACCATTAACTTCAAGCCAAAACCCTTCCCCGATGATAATTACCTGAGATTCTAAGTTCTACAAATCGAAATACAGATTAGGGGAGTAATAATCTTAATTTTAGCACTATAAATTGTGGAAAACTGTCAAGAAACTGCACTGGGTCATTCCTTAGCTCTCAATAACGGAGTTTTGCGGAAAATAACATTTTTGTGGTTTTCCCCTTATTTAAGTCACGACTGTACCGCCATAGCGGGACCCAACCCGCCAAAGTGGCCCCGCCTTGGAGAAACTAACCCCACCCCGGGAGCTTGCACTGAGACAGAAAGTCAGAATTTGAGTTCCAAACTTCCATTTCGCAACACACCTTCAACCCTTGACGTTCAAAAACTACCCTTTCACACCAAGATCAGTTTCAGGAGTTCTACTCGCCCGAATTTAATTTCATAAAGTCATACAGGATCCTTAACATCTTGGCTATCCACTCATGTGATTAAATTCATAATTAAACCCCCGATTCATTACCAAATTTCCCTAGAACTCACCTGACTCAGATTTCGTCCAAGTTGGGCCTAGGCTAGAGATTTCCAAGTCACTACTCAAAAGTTTTCTAGCCAAAATTCTTTCCCCGTTGGCTTTTCCATAACGACAGAAACAAGTCGTTACATATATCAACATTAAAAGGAATCCATGACATAAAAGGAAATCCTAACTTAATTGGGGATTTCTAACTTTGTAAATTGAAGAATTTAGGAACTCCATGGAGAAAAGGGCTCCACGGATGAAGAATATAATACCTTAATACCAAAGGCTTGTCTTCAATGGAGGGATTGGAGACTTGACTTGAAACCCTAGGTTGCCTCCTTCTTCTTCAAGCTTTGTAGAGACAAAGATATTTTGGAGAGGAAGACTTGTTCTTGTTTTAGGAATTTGAGAGAATGATTTCAATTGGGTAAATTTTAAGGTAAAAACACTTATATAGGGCTTTAGGTGAAGGGTAAAGCGACATAGTATTAGGCTAGAATAATAAGGAAAAGATCCAAAAGCCCTTAAGGAAAAATAACAGTCAACCTTACCCACGGTCCGTTGGTCAGACCACAGACCGTCCTGGTTAGGCGTGGTTGAGATCAGAAACCACTATTTCTGGACCCCCAATGATGGACCACGCCTAAGTCTCGTGGGTCCATCGACGGACCATGGACCACGACTGTAGGTGTCACACCCCAATCCTAGGTGAGGCATACAAGTTCCATATGAACACATGCTTTACAAGTGACCTATGATGAGAAACTGAACTACTATGCAAATAAATTTAATAATGAGAAGCTACTTATACAACACATGCCGACTAGCTGAACCAATACATGTGACAAGTAAAACTATGAAAAAAGATGATAGCTTTACAATGTCTACAAAGCCTCTACTGGAATCCATGATCGTACAACTATCAAAATATGCATATTAAAGACTCGGTAAAGCCCCGAAACAACCTAGAGCTCACCAATAACCGTTGAGTATAATGTGCCTCTATTGGGGAGATGTACTAGTTGAGTATATGTACTTGTAACATGAAATGCAACATCCCCAATAAGAGACGTCAGTACGAAAGAATGTACTGAATATGTAAGTCATAATACAAGCATATGTAAAATGAGAGCTCAAGTGAAACCAAATACAAATAGATAAGGATTAGAGACCACAGTTGCTTATACTTGTGGAATTGTATATGTTACATTATTTATTTCCTTTTCTGTACTTTCTAATCTTTGTAAGGCATGTGATAGAAATGACCAGCTGATTAGTGGTAGAAAAGGATGACCTATGCTAGGCATTTTAACCCCTGGGATGTTGTCCTCATTATTACACAAATTGGGATAAGCCCCAGCTAGGCTTTTGCCCCTGAGCTTCCACCTTTCTATACCAATTGAGATCGACCCATGCTAGGCTTTTGCCCGTGAGCTCCCACCCTTCCAATTGGGATCGACCCATGCTAGGTTTTTGCCCCTGAGCTACCACCCATAATTATACAGATTGCTTCACTTAGTTTCTTAAATCTTTGAGATTGTTGTTTTGGTAGTCATAATCCATATTGAGCTTTGGAACCACGGACAAGTAGTAGGATACATGAGAATAATAACTAAGACAGTGACAATAACATAAGGAGCTATGTAACATAAATGCATTACTTATGAGCTTAAATGACACAATTGACTTCAATTGACTAAGCCGAGAATTCACCAAGCTTGTTGTTACAAATACCATTTCTATACTAGCACATAGGAGGAGGATAATTACACAAATGTAGAGTAATGAACATATAATGAAGTAATTTGGCACACTCAAAAGAGGAGGAAAATATTGTAAGCTATTTGGAGATTGTAAGCTGCCACTATGTTTCCTTTATTAGGAATATGGAAATTCACTTCATTGATATTAATCGCAAGTATCAGATTTCAAGCCAATGAATATAGAATCGTATAGCCTTACATACCTTGCTATACAATTCAAAAAGTATGACTTAAGATCCTTCTCTTTAGATTACTGATCTACAATAAAATAAGTTGTAAGACTAGTATTAGTAGCTAATCAACCAAATTGAACTACTTGATCTCACCAAAATAGTAACCAAGCAGTAAACATGCAATTTATCTAGGCAGTATTTTCTTTCCTTCCCTTTCCCTTTAATCGTGTCTATATACTATACAACCTTCGTATCAGGTCCTCCCCAAAACTCCCTACCATATTTACGTCTGTTAACTTCTCCACACATCTAGTCACAACCCTTATCATAACATAATAGAAGCAATATGAACCACGGTTTTTTATCACTAGCACTTAAAGAGCTAACATTACTTTTAAAATGCTCAAACGAGCTCATAATTGAATTTAAAGGGGACTCCCCTTCATGGTTGTGCCAACATGAACTAACCACCGGAACATCCTCCCCAATATTACACCATGTAAATAGAACAATTTCCAACTCACTAACACATACCAAATGTCCTAATTAACTCAAGCACAAGAGGGAGAAAATTGCAGTAGCTTACCTTGCTGGACAAAACTACCACTTGCTAAGACTTGGATTCTTCAAGGTAAAGGTTGTCCTCCTCAACTGGTCTTAACTTATACCTTCCAATAGCTTGAACTCCCTAATGTTCAAAAACCCTAATGGTATTTAATGGATGTTGTATGAAGCTAAGAGAGAAGAGAAAAAGATATAGAAATCAGATTTTTGTCAAAGTAAAAAAACAAATAGTTGGAAAACGATAATACCAATCCCTTTTAAAGGGTCCTTCTTTGGCCGACTTTCTCACTCATTATTGGCCATAATTTATCAAGTAGGTGATCCACCTGCTTGGACTTTTCACTTGGGCCTTTTTGGACTTAAGAATATTGGTCCTTGGCTGTCCATTTTCCCATTATTTTTCTACTCAACTTGGGCCAAATTAATGCAAGTAGGTGGTAGTGTACTTGGCCCAATAACATGGTCAAAAGAGTCTTAGTAGGTGATGCACCTACTTGGTCCTTTGGGTTGGTCGATAAGTCAAAGTAGGTGATGCACCTACTTGTCACCTACTAGCTTAGTTAAGTCAAGCAAGCACCTCAATATTTTATTCTATTTCTAGACATTAATACCTTTAACTTAACTTAAAATGTATATACACTATATCACTTTAAACTTTAGACTCAAATACCACCTTATGATCTCAAGTTTAAATACTTCTATCGACATCAACTTAATCAGGTCGCATTAAAATCTACGGATAGTTCACTTTAAACTTATTATATTGTCACTAGTTGCATAGGAAATCGAGTCCATAACTATACCACAAGGCAATTTAGAAGCATCATATAAATAGAACTAGTTTACGTAGAATACGGCATGTTACAGTAGGTCCCAACTTTTGGCCTTTAAATCTCTCTAAGTATGGGACTCACCTACGAGACATATCTAAACTCGTGTATTGGATGACGAACCATTCTGGTGGACCGTCGGATAAGTATTGGAACTCGACATTTTTGGGAACTTAGGCTGGCCAACTACGGAGCCAACCCACAGATCGTGTGGGATAACGAAGGATAGCATGAATCACATGATAGCTTTAGAAGAGCTTGATAGACACAAAATAAAGACATACAATGTGTGGAAGGTCCATCAAAGTGAAGAAAAAAAAAGAGGCCATTTGTGCAAATGGTCATCTCTTAATTCAAGAATTCACAAAAGAAGGCAACCAAACAAGGCCCTTATCTCATTAAGGTTAAAATTGTCAAAGAAGTGTATTCTTTATTTTCTTAGTATAAATATTAGTCTTTTTTTCATTTTGGAAGACTTAGAGTATGTTGAATATTGAAATTGAATGCTCTCAAATTGTATTTCTTAATTCAGTGTTAGTTTAATTCCCTTAAGGAATTAGTGAATAATTAGTGGCTAACTCTTATAATTTATAGTTAACTTCTTCTAGATTAATCGATCATCGAGTTACCTTCTTTGTGGATTCAATTTGGTTTTCTCATTTTCGTTTTATTTTGGGTTATTGTTGTTTGATCGGATCCAATTGAGAGGTAAAGGTATAAAGTACTTTGTTGCTCATAAATTCGATTAGATTTCGATAATTCCACATATATTTTCTTATTTCTTTCAATTGCCTCTTCCATTCTTATCATTTGGTATCAAAGCATAGGTTTAGATTTGTTCCTACAAATGTAGTCTTGGTTTGCAAAAAAAAACAGTATCCAAAAAAAATCTGATTTTTTTTTGTTTTGATTTGTTGTTTTTGACTCTATATCCTTGTTCTCTAGTGTTTTTTAAGTCTAGATTTCAAATATCGGTGTGGTATGAAGAGGTTGTATGGGCGGCCACTTCATGTCTTACTTAGGTGTGTCTTAGGGTAACTTTAGATAGAAGTCCTAAGAGGTTGAATGGCTTATTGATATATGTACTTATGGGTTATATGTGGTTCTTTCCTAACTGTGATGTATGAGACTTTATATATTGAATGTGATGATTATTATGCCTTAATATCATGTTATGAAGATTTTATCAAAAATGGCATACAAGTATAATTTCAACTCAAATGTCCCTTTTCAAGCATGCTGTTGCATGGTCATCATACTTAGTACATCTAATGTGCTAACCCCATTCTTTTCCCTTTTTACCAAAGTGTAGGCATTGGAGATGTTGGTGTTCTATGCTTGAAGGATAGGTCTCTAAGGTGCTTGAAGATGAAGACTTGGTGAGTCCTCATAGTTTCGAGGACGAACCTATGGTGTTTCCTTCCTATGTCTTTTAGTTTTGTTAAAGTTTTGTATGGGCTAAGTCCCAATGTTGTATCAAAGTATTAGATGGTTTGAGACATAGTGTATAAAGTCTTCTGCTTGCTATTTAATGAAAATGTCTTCGATTGTAAAGAAAGTTTTTAATTCTTCTCTATTTTTAAGTATCTTATGCAATGAATGATCTATGAGGTTTGTTTAAGACCTCTTCGAGGTCGAGTACGCCGGTTACGACTAGGGGGTGCTCTCGGGTCGTGACAGCGCAACAACCACACAGCAGCCACTTCAGCGCCATCTCAGCTAAATGTCATACAGAGAGGTACCACTCTCTGATGCGTGCATGAGGTACAACTTCAGAGAGCAGGGTTTTGGTTTCAGCCTTAAAATATGGCTAAGTATGGGAGTTTTTTTGCACTAAATAATTTTCTAAGTGTCCAAATCCAATTCTTCTTCTAAACACATTTTTCTTCTATTTAATAATTAATTAACATCTTTAATTACTTGTTAACTAGTTTTTAGTGATCAAATCATTTCTTTGATCCCTCAAATAAAGTAACAACAAGAAATTCTTCTACTTTTGTTACTTAGTTTGTTTTGAGTCCGAATCATTTGGTGCTTCTTTTTTCTACTTTGCTCATCTTAATTCGTTGATAGCCTTCCCGATTTAAGTCTGTTAGTTTTTGTTTGGGTCGTCCTTCTTTCAAGAGTCAAAAGAATCCACTCCACCATAAAGGATTGGTGACCTTGAATTGGTTGGCAAAGCTAGTTCACTATCAATTTTGGGACGACGCCATAGTAGGTGAGTTGAGAGTTCAAATAAAGAGTGACGTGATAATTTTTCTACTAACTTGTTTGTTAAGTTTTATAGGTATTATGGAAGGATCGTTATCATTTTTCTATTGAGATCCTCCTACTATGAGCATAATGACTTGTTTGCTTCAATACAAGGAATTATTGAAAAGGTCATTCAATTACTCACCGAGATGGCACTCGATGAGTTGGAAAGACTATTGAAGGGTACTACTCATCGTGATAAATAACCTATGGAGTTGCACAACCAAGGTGAAGATACTTCATGTTATGAGCTACAAGGTAACAACGTTAATTCTTGCACTTCCTTAAGCTTAAAAAATTCATTGTGTGGCTAGTAACCAATTGAGTATAAGTGATAGCTTGATTTCGGGTGATCTTAATGATTCTTTGCCACATAGTGATAATGTATTTGTTGAAAGTGTTCATACACTAGTTGATCCTATTGATGACTGAATAGATTCTTCTTGTATGATAAATTTGTGTCCACCTAGTGTTGACACTTGTCCCTTGAGTGATATTACATTGTCATGTAGTTCTTTGCCATGTTTTGATAATGTACATGTTGAGATTGTGGATACACTAGTTGATCCTCTTGATGACCAAATTGATTCTTCTAGTAAAGTCAATTTGTGCCCACCTAGTGTTGATACATGTGCTTTAAATGGTCGATCATTATCAAGTGATATTGGTATTGATCAACTTGTGTGTAATAATCCCTTGTTTGATGTTGACATGACTAATGATGGTGAAATGCATAATCGTGTGTCTTGGTATGATAGAAGTGCAGTCTCTCTTAAAGGCTACCAAGTGATTGAGAATCCATTGTGGTATAATGATACACTTTCCGAAGATGGAACTCTCTTCTTGAAAGATGATAGTACGTCTATTGGATGGGTTAGTGGTAACACGGAAGAGGGACTATATTCTCCAATGAGCCCTTCATTCTTGGATGGTCCTATTCTTGATCAAGGCCTTAATGTTTGTGGATCAAAGGGTGATTCTATATGTGGGCACACCTTGGATGAAGTTCATTTATGTAGAACCTTTCTTTATTACTTATTTACATATGATAATGGTCATGCTTTTGAGTGGAGAATGTTGGTGGAAGATAAGAGTGTCAACAGAGTAAAAAAGGGTGTCCTTGATCCATGTTCATGGATTTCCTTTCCATTTGACCCCGGTACTGCGTTGAATTGTGGCACTTGTGTAGTGACGCTTGGTCGAGATGACAAGAACAATTTGGATGAATTTGTTGGCACCTTTCCCTATGATGGAAAGTCCTTCTTGAGGGTTTACAATCCACTTGAGGAGCCTATGTTGTGTATGGGCAAAGGTAGTTTTCTAACCCCCTTTCTTTACTACCTCTTTGCGTATGATCTTGTTGATTGCACATCTTACGGGGGTGAGAGTTATTTGTCAAGAGAAGGTGAAGTTTATCTTAAATATGTCATGTTGTCTTTGTGTGTTCCATCTTGTGATTAAATGAGTGCTAGGATCATTGAACCTAGTTGTGATCTTGCATTTAGGAGAACACCTTAGATGACCCCAATGTACATGACACTACAACAAAAATAAGTTTTAGCGGCAATAAATATTGACATTAATAAAGAGTACTAAAGTCTTTACCGGCATTAGTTAAGTTCCATTAGAACCAATGTCACTAAAGGCTTTAGGGACATATACAAAAGTGATAATTGCCGCTAAAAATACATATTTAGTGGCAATTAAGAATTAATTGCTGGTAATGATCATTTTTTATGTAGTGTAACATCGTCCTCTACTTTGGGTCGAGGTATCATTGCGGTCTATACTTGTTTGTATGACCCAATTATGTGGACCTATTATCATTTTGACCACGTTGAATGTTTGGGAGTATTTGAGCTTGTAGTAGTGCTATCTTTTGGGTGGTATTGTCCTTTTGATGTGAGGAATATCCAATTTCCTTGTTCTCCATCTATGGGCATAATAGTCATGATTATAGAGGATACTTGGTTGTTCCTTGAGGTTCAGTCTCCTTGGTATAACTTGTTTATGCTAACCATTGTACTAACCATCATGCTATGAGGATATGTTTGTTGTTTGTCCTTTTCATGGTTTTTCAAGGTTTGGACTCGTGGAGGAATCCTTTACAAGAAGGGGAGGATGATAACGACAAGGATAGAATGGATCACACCAATGCTTTAAAGGAGTTTGATGGACACCAAAATAAAAACATACAATGTGTGAAAGGTCCATTAAAGTGAAGAGAAAGAAGAAAGAGGTCATTTGTGCAAATGGTCATCTCTTAAATTCAAGAATTCACAAAACAAGGCAACCAAAAAAGGCCCTTATCTCATTAAGGGTAAAATTGTCAAAGAAGTGTATTCTTTAGTTTCTTAGAATAAATATTAGTCTTTTTTTCGCTTTGGAAGACTTACAGTATGTTGAATGTTGAAATTGAATGCTCTCAAATTACAGTTGCTAATTTAGTGTTAGTTTAATTCCCTTAAGGAATTAGTGAGTAATTAGTGGTAGACTCTTAGAATTGTAGTTAACTTCTTCTAGCTTAATCGATCATCGAGTTACCCTCTTTGTGGATTTAATTTGGTTTTCTCATTTTTGTTTGAGTTTGGGTTATTGTTGTTTGATCGGATTCAATTGAGAGGTTAAGGTATAAAGTCCTTTGTTGCTCATAAATTCGATTAGATTCCTATAATTCCACATATGTTTTCTTATTTCTTTCAATTTCCTCTTCCATCCTTATCAGTGTGTCATTCCATGGGCCGTGGGTGGCTCTGTCAGAATCTGCACCACATCATACAAAAAGCTGCAATTTTACCGTTTTTAAATTCGAGGTGTTACAAGGATTTATGCAAATGTGTATGATCCCCGCAATCTTTGAGTAACTTGTGTTACCCGTTTTAACATTTCAAAAATCATCAACTACATATTAGCAAAAAAATATCACTTGCCGGTGTGGCATGGCAGGATGTTGTTATGTCGACCACTCATTCTAACTCTGCACCAACCAAGTGCCTTTATTCCTCCTTTTTCGTTTATGAAGAGAATAGCATTGTCATTATTTTGCACTAGATAGCTGTATTTTCATCGTTCTTCTAGCCACTACTTTCTCCTTTGCACCTTTTTTGGATTTGGACAATGTCTTTTGAAGTAATCTGGTTAATAGCAATTTTTGGCCTTTAATTTTGATTGGACCTTGGACTTTTCACGAGCTCCGCATATACCATAGTTGCTTGAACTCCTTTGATAACTCTTGCCTCTACTTTCTGTGATGAGATCCTGTATGATTTTCAAACTTTTTCTCTTCTTCTCGTTAAGTAGAAGGGTAGATGTGAATTCTTCAGTTTCAATAGAGTCTTATCCCTGTAGGATGGTTATTTCCAAATTATGATAGAAAGATAGCAACAAGTTTAGGAGCATGATAGTTTAATCCTTGTAACACCTCAAAAATTGGAAAGTTGAAAAGGAAAAGTTAGTTTTTGACACATGTGTATTGATTACGAGCCCTATATATGGGCCGTAGAAGGTTCTATGGGCCTTAGAAGAGAAGTTGTAGGGTAATGGTTGAGTTTTGGGAATTTTCAAGGCCTAGTAAATTGACCTACGATTTGATAGGACGAGTCGTAGGAAGTTAAACGGGTCGTAGATGGCTCTCGTAGTCGTAGGAAGTTAAAATAATTGATTTTAAACCTCAGGTCTACATAAGAAAATGACTCGTAGTTTGTTGTACGGGTCATAGATGTGTCTCGTAGAAAGGTTCCAAACTTAGTGAAATTTTGAGCTTAAACTTGGGATCTACGAAAAGGGTCTATGGAGGGTCGTAGATGGGGCTCGTAGAAAGGTTCCAGACTTAGTAAAATTTTGGGCTTAAACTTATGATCTACGAAAAGGGTCTACGGACCGTAGAAGTGACTATGGTTCATAGAAGGGTTTTCGTGGAAATTGAATAAATTTTAGATTTCTGAAGTTGGTTCTATGGTTGACCAGTACGGGCCGTAGAAAGTCCTACGGACCATAGGTCGTAAACATAGGTCACTTCTAGTAGTTTTAATGAAGGGTGTTTTGATCTTTTCCTACCCAATTAACCCCTAAACGATATCATTATGGATATATAACTACCCCTACAACTGATTTTCAATTCCTAAATCTACCCAAACCCTCTCTTTCTCTCAAATTCCCAAAACCCATCCAAGTTCATCCTCTCCAAATCCTCTCAAGCTCAAGGAAGAAAAGCAAGGATTTCAAGCTTCAAATCTCTTTTTTCTCCATTACTTTTAGTTTTTGATTATCAAGGTATGTGAGAATTCACCAATGGATTTCATTCATCTATTGGGTCCAAAGAATCTCAATCTTCATAGTCAATTTCACCCAATTTGATTAGGGTTTCATGCAAATATCCACGGGTCCTATTTGCTATGATTCAATTGTTTGATTTCAATCTTATTATTCATGATTTGATTCAATTACATGTTTTCCAATTGATTTCATATTCACCTGTGCATTTTACATGTTTATGATGATAAATTTATGAAGAGGGCTATGAACTTATTAATGATGATTTATGAAAGGTATGCATGTTTTATGGGGGGAAAAGGTGGTTTATGAACTAAGGTTTTTTTTATATAAGCATCAATGAAATTGTGAAAGATTTTCACACACATCCATGATTGTAAAAAAATTTCTTACATATAGTGAAATTGTAGCTGTGAAAGGTTTTCTCACAAATGTATGAATCATGATTTAAAGGAGCTAATCTATGATGACTTAAGATTAGATTGATAACTTAATTGAGCATTTCCAAGTGTGATGATATGAAATATGAATATGATTATTCCATTGGGATTTTAATTAGCACCGAGAGGATATTGAGAGGCTCTCCCGTTAGTAGAGGTCGGTTCTCTAGCAATAATCTCATTGTCCCTAACTACGTACCTCATTTGTCTTAGAAAGACATAACTAGTGAATCATAAGCTAGAAGTAATGGTCTTTACCTTGGAAAGTAGGACATCTCTTTTCGATGTGGGAGCAAGACACCAGATTTCATGTTATAGCTTACATGGTTATGTCGATTTACTGTAAATATCTCACAAAATAGATAAGTTACCTTCAAAGGTTTTTATGAAAGCACTTCAAATGATTTTAAGTATGCATTGACCATATTCATGATTTATGATTCTTCTTAAAGGATTTTATTATGTTTTCAGCTTTTTCATGCATGTCATGTATAATGTCCTCAAATGATCATGTTCATATTTTTATTCATTTATCCATACTTGGTACATTTCATTTACTAGTATATACGTGTGCCTATATTTTTTTATAATATATGGTTTGATGCTCCTCATCCTCCCGCTCGTGGCTAGATTCGGATTGTGCTTCCATTCTTGGGATTGGTGAGTCCTCATACTTCAAGGGCAAGACCATGAAGACTTTATTGCTTTATTTGTTTTTATTTTGAGACTATGTACGTGGCGTATAGGTTACGTCTCAACTACTCTATTGATGTTTAGAATGGCTCGTCAAGACTTAGTATGTTTCCGCACTTGTGTTTCAAACTCTTTTTATGAGATTAGACTTCTTACCTAAGCTCTCATATTTCATATGTTATTGTTTTGTATGTATGCCAAGTGTCTTGTGTAGGACTTCTCAGGGTCTTATACGCCATGTCACGTCTAGGGTGTACTTTGGATCGTGACAATCCTCCTCGATCTTTATTTCGAGGTTTGCTAGTTGAGTGATTAATTCATTAAGCAAATTTAAATGTGACAAAAAATTTATAACTTCACTCATAAGTAAGGCGTACAACTACTTCTTAAGGTACACTTTATTTGTCAACGTTTTGGACGTGTATAGATATTCTAACCTTGTCCAAATGTCACATGCATTCTCTTCATCGATGATGTTATTAACCACATTATCTGTTAAGTGCAACCTATTTGCACTAGCAGCCTTTTCATCCATTTTGTCCAAATCCTCAAGTTTCATGGGTTTTGGAGTTGCTGCCTAGTGCCTTTTGCAAACCTTATTATATGAGCAAATCCCTCATCCTTGTCTGCCACATTGAGAAACTACTATCACCGTTGAATTTTTCTACCTCGTACTTT
Organism: Solanum acaule; assembly: GCA_036250505.1. Classification (NCBI taxonomy): domain Eukaryota; kingdom Viridiplantae; phylum Streptophyta; class Magnoliopsida; order Solanales; family Solanaceae; genus Solanum; species Solanum acaule. Next base: position 52,684 of record JAJOOR010000687.1, read on the forward strand.
ACTCCAGACATATTTTGGTCACTGAATACAGTATGACATACATCATAAAATATTCTTCTAGAGAGCGTTTGCTCTAAAACCAATTGTTGAGAATAAATCCACCACAGAAATAATATTTGCAGTAATAAAAGTAATAAAAGAGGAACACAGCAATACACTTAATCAACAAGAATAAAAAGAACAATAATGACAGCAAAATATTTACATGGAACCCCTCATGAATAAGGGAAAAACCATGGGCCGAGGAGAGCAATTCATATCACTGTTATAAGGAATTTTACATTTGTAGGTCTGAGTAAAAAAATCCTCAAAGACCACTACACACCAAAAAGAAATAACTTTCTTTTAATTTTTCCACATCACTACAGTATCGTTCACTCTCTTTATTTTTCCTCACATACTATTTACATCTATGATGTCTCACTCTTATTTTCTCTCTTTTATTTTTTGTGTGTTTGTGTAACGACCCGGAAAACTAGGAAGTGAAACTAGAGCCTAACAAGTGTCTGTTTGAGTTTGATGTGGGGTTTGAGGTTTTCAAATGATGTACCGATCTTAGGTTAAGGAGTTTAGGGGTTAAACGTCAAGGTACGACCCACCAAAGACCAACCAAGGGTCCTTGAAGGGGACCCTAAAAGCCAAATTGACCCAATTAAAATATAATGAGTTCATCTAATTTCACATTTATTCTTCTCGGTGAGAATCCAAGACTAGTATTTTTCACTTTAGATATGATTATAACATATGATTCACTTGTACGTATTTCCTTTTCTAATTGGGCGTTAAGGTTTTACAACTATAAATTGTTGAACTTTTAAAAGTAATTATTAAAAGTTAGTGGTGGATAGCAGTCAGTTAAGAAGATAAGTGGAGGACTAATTGTGTTAGTTAGTTAGAGATTAACATATACCAGTTAGTTAGTTAGTTAGTTAGTTAAAAAGGGCACACGTATATCACCTTCTCACTACTTATCACTTTCTCTTACTATAATTTTTCAGATGAAATAGAAAATATCTTCTCTCTAAAAGATATTTAGCATAAAAGCTTGTAAACTCAATAGTGATTGTTGTGCTAGATCTGTTCTAGTAGATATTTTAACATGACATTAGAGTAGTGATCCAAGGCATAAAAGTTGTGAGTGATATATTGTAACAACAATGACGATTGATAATACAATTTTCAACAAAGTAACCACACTAGACCGCAATCACCCACTCTATCTCCCAGCTTCAGATGTTCCCGAAGTAGTGTTGATTATGTGGGATCCATCACTATGTGCCAAACTTGACAAATATCAGAATGTCATAAGTTGACAAGATTTGGAAGAAATTGGATATTCATGGGCCAATTTACTCGACTGATTTTTTTCCTTCTTTCCTTGAAGTCAAATGTTGGTAAGCTGTGAAAAAGAAAACATCTTTTTTTCTTCTATAACATATTTGGATGCTACTACATTTTACATCTATAAAGGGGAGGGGGGGATTCTTCATTCTCAAACTGTCACGACCCAGGGGTACCCCTAGATGTAACACGATGTATAAGACTCTAAAAAGTCTCATACAAGCCTCATAGCATTCATAACATTCGATATAAGGAAAATAGTACGGAATTAAAACTTTCTTTAAATCCATACAATAGAAAAACATCATTTAAACAGCGGAAGTCTACTTGTCTTACATGGCCATCTACAACAATATCTTGAAACAAAAGTAGGGTCACAACCCTTTATAATAGAAAGTCTAACAAATGTCTATTACATGAAAGAAATGAAACATCAAAGTACTTGTCCTCGAATCCATGAGGACATACCACTAGTCTTGGAAGAACTCAATCCAAGCCTTTAGTCACGAGGGGAATCAAATTGAGTGTCAATCCCTACACGTTGTAGAAAATAGAAGAATATGGGTTAGCACATTTAATGTACTAAGTATGATAGCCATGCGAAAACCATGCTTAAAAAGGACATTTTATTTTTAAATCATGCTTTTAAGCAAATTTGAAAAAACTTCATGAACATAAGTATAAGAGTCATAATCTACAAATATAACCAACATACAAGTCATTTCATCACATTAAGCTTTCACCTTAAGTAACCCCAAGCCATACTCTGTGCAATGTATGAATAGCGTCCCATACCACCACCCACACTAAGTACCACATTAAGGCCACCAAAAGTGAACTTACGATTATTCCTTTTCATCTTTAAACAATACTCATACCTAAGGAACATAAACATTTCATAAATCACATCAACACATTAGGACCATCATCTAGGGCAACCCTAAGTCATACTTGTGCAATGTATGAATAACATCCCATACTACTACTCACACTAAGTACTCCTTTGAAACCACCATAGACAAGACACATTCATATTCAATAAGTCATGACAAGGAAGTAACTCATAATACAATCCAAGTAAAGCATGCATCATTACATTAAGCACTTAATTCAATCATTCTTCATCAGCTTCCTTAAAGAGCACATTCATTCATTAGCCATTAAGACATTAGAGGAACACACCATAACCCCTCTCAAATCCTACTTGTGCAATGCATGGATGAAGTCACATACCCCCACCCACACTAAGTAGTGCATTCTTGAGAAGCCATAGTTCATTAACATTCTTTGTGGGGGTAAGCCTTAATCGACATAGACCATGTGAGCAATTCATGGAATCCCGGTGTCACCCTCACCGGATAAGGGATTCCTACTTGCCTAAGGTAGGACCATTACTTTTTAGCTTAGGTGGATCTACTAGCTAATAACCTATGTGGGCACATAGTTATGGGATAGGGAGATTGCTACTAGATACCCCGCTTCAACTCACGGATGAGCATCCTTCTCAAAAGGTTGCTACTAGATACTCCGCCTCAACTCACAGATGAGAATCCACCCCAATTCATATCCACTCGGTGCTTAGCATTATTCCCCACAGAGTACTTAACATTCATTACTTTAGTTCATTATTATGGGATAAAAGATTGTTACTAGATACCCCGCCTCAACTCATGGATGAGTACCCATCTCAAACCCAACATTCATTCATTAGATAGCTCATAGATTCAAAGATGAGAATATCCTTTCAACTAAGAATTCTCACATTGTGAGAAAGTCCTTTCACAATATGTCATTATCATTCATTAGTGTACAATTGAAAATAACCTTTCAATTAACACATCATCATTAACATAATCATGGGAACTTCATTCATTCTTCATTCATGTGTGTGTGTGTGTGAGAATAACCTTTTAACAACACCACCATTGCATTCTAAACATGATCATAATACTTTCATTGAGATCACACATATACTTCACATCATAATCATACATAATCCTTCATGAAATTTCCCTTCAAGGCTATGAATCAATCTCAACCCAAACATCTAGAATACTACATTAGATAAGGGAATTAACATGATTTAATAACTAATTCAATATAGTCATAAACAATTCAACATACTTTCATGATCAATCAATTCCCAATCACTATTCACAACTTAGTATTTTGGGGGAAAACATGGGTTCATAGAGAAATTCACCATAATTCACCATTAATTCAACAATCCATTCATAATTCATCATATAAAAACCTTTGAAAATGTTTTGGAATTGAACCCATGCATAGATTGAAACCCTAGGTTTTTGGGGGATTTTGGAAACTTGAAATCATCTTTTGATAGGGCTCCTTGAATGAAACTTAACCAAGGATGAAGACTACCATACTTTAGGGAAGAAACTCCACAAAAATTGAGTGAGAAAGGTGAAATTTTTGAGCTTGAAAGCTTGAATCCTTCACCTCCAATGGTGGCTTCTAGAGAGAGAATATTTGAGGAGACGAGGTTTCTATTTTGAGTGTTTTGAAATAATGAATTGGAAAAGTAATTTTAATACTTTTAAAAGCCTTAAAATACCTTAATTAATCAATAATAACCATCCCTTAACTCATCTAACTTAAAAAGGAATTTACCAAACCACCCCCCACTTGGCCGAGCCTTGACAACAAAACAGACATGACCTACGAAACCCCACCCACGGACAGTGGGTGGGTCCACGAGCTGTGCTGGAAAGTTGTGGTTTGGGTTTGGAGCTTTTCATCTAGTCCCTTGACCTATGGATGGGTTCCACGGGGTGTGGATGGACCTACGAGGCGTAGGTCCCATTCGTGGGTCACAACGTTTTGGGCAGTTTTTGGTTTTTGGCAGCTTTGGGGGTTAGGCTTTTAGGGCCCCCTCAAGGACCCTTGGTTGGTTTTGGGGGGGTCGTACCTTGACGTTTAACCCCTAAAATCCTCAATCTAAGCTCGATACATCATTTTACAACCTCAAACCCCACATCAAACTCAAACACACACTCGTTAGGCTCTAGTTTCACTTGCTAGTTTTCCGGGTCGTTACATTATCTCCTCCTTAAGAACATTCGTCCTCGAATGACACTTTAAACACTTTTAGGAATAAAGACTCAAGACTAGTATCCCATCATGCACGCAACATCATAATCAATGCACAAAACTAGGAGGAAACATCAACTCCATCTCAAACATACTCAATGCAACACAAGAAAGTAGGAACTACATCTACAAACTCATTATGCATGAAAACTTCAACATTTCTCATTTCATTGGAGGAATTACCTTCCCCAACTCAAATCATGCTCATCATAACATAATTAAGTAATTACTCTTAAAAGTACATTTAGACATGTTCACAATTCACCTCATGAAGCATATAGGCAACTCATACTAAATGCACATCAACATGAGGAAAATAATTCATGAAAACTCATTTTCTCATTTATACATGAATTCATCAAGAACATGCATAACATAAGGAGACCATAGAAACACATAATAACACATGACTCCAAAACATGAAACAAGCTACAAGGAACTCGTGGTCTCAAACTTGAATAGGAATAGAAGGAAAGAGATAAGGATATCGAAACTCTCAAAAGCCTTACTATTCAACATACCATCTCCCCCTTAGGAGTAAACCCATACTAAGGCTTAACATGAAAATAACATAGGAACCTTATCAAGACATTCACAACTATAAGAAACCAACAATATACCGGTGCCTTCATCCGGAAGAGCTCCTTTGTCCTCTCTAGACCGAAGTGCATAGAAACAACCATAATTTGGGGGAATAGGAACCGTACCATCATTAGAAGCTTGCTTAGCATATCTTCCATCTGCCGAGAGTGTTGGGCAATCTCTCATCTTATGACCTTTATTTCCACACCCAAAGCAACCATCCGTGCCGGCAATGCACCTACCCAAATATTGCTTCCCACACTTGGCACATATAGATCTTTCAAAAGAAGAACCGCTTTCTTTTCCTCATTGGGAATTAGGGTTAGACTGTAACACCCCGTATTCTATGTGTATTAGTTCTATTTATATGATGCTTATAAATTGCCTTGTGGTATAGTTATGGACTCGGTTTCCTATGCGACTAGTGACAATAGAATAGGTTTAAAGTGAACTGTCTGTGGATTTTGATGTGACCTAATTAAGTTGACGTCGATGGAAGTATTTAAACTTGAGATCATAAGGTGGTATTTGAGTCTAAATTTTTAAGTGACATAGTGTATATAAGTTTTAAGTTAATTTAAAGGTATTAAGGTCTAGAAATGTAATAAAATATTGAGGTACTTGCTTGACTTAACTAAGGTAGTAGGTGACAAGTAGGTGCGTCACCTACTTTGACTTATTGACCAACCAAAGGACCAAGTAGATGCATCACCTACTTTGACTTATTGACCAACCCAAAGGACCAAGTAGGTGCATCGGTACTGAGACTCTTTTGACCATGTTATTGGGCCAAGTACACTACACCTACTTGCATTAATCTGGCCCAAGTTGAATAGAATAATAAGGGGAAAATGGACAGCCAAGGCCCAATCTTTCCAAGCCCACAAGAAATAATTTGAATGGAAAAGTAGGTGCATCACCTACTTAAATGTGTGGCCTAAATTAAAGACACATGTTGGCAGCAAATGAAGTACAAGAAAGGTGGCAAAAGAGAACTTATTAAGGCCAAAAATCTGATACAAATATCTCATTTTTCTCTTATCCAAATTTTAAGCTCTCAAGTTCATAGATTTCTCTCTCACAAGATAAAACAGCCACCCAATATTCACACTAGGGTTCTAACTATTTTCCATCTTGTTTCTTCCAAAGCAGCCACAAGATCACCTTCTCTCCACTATTGTTTCAAGTATATTGGACAGTTCTTCAAGGGGAGTGAACTAGAGATAGCTATATGTGTTGTTAGCCAAGGTTCTGCCACTCTCTTCCAAAGATTAAGAGAAGGTTACAAAAATAGTAATTGAAGGAGAATAACAGATTTAGATAGCCAAGGTAAGGGCGCTGCCAACCTCTAATTATTAGTTTATTTAAGAATTCTAGACTTACTTGTTTATTGCAACTCGTGTGATGGTGATTGAAAACCATAAATTCAAGTCTTTTGATTATTTTTTAGTGTGGAGGACTGCTATTGTATTGATTTGTTTATGGGAGGTCATAGATGTACTTAGAGAATGATTGCGGAAAGCTGTAGGGGGGCAGATTTATAAGCTATGGTGATGCACCATTAAATTAAAGTTTTGGTAAGATCACTGCCTGTTCCATGGGAAGGTTGTTTCGTGTAAATAACTATAACGGACATAATTTGTGAAAGAAAACAATCAATTAGAAGGATTATGGGCTGGCTGCCTGGCTACTGTTTTGATGAGTTGAAATATCCCGAGTTGGTTGGTAAGCTGCTAATATTAGCCTTAATGATTGGTTGTTGTAGATGAAGACTATGACGTTAAAGGACAGTTTGACACTTCGTAAGCTATACGAATTGGGAATTAAGGTATATAAGGCTATTCAATTTCCTATTTCTTTGGCATGAATCAAACACTTGTATTACAAAGTAAGCTTTCTAAGTGCCCTTGGTAGTGACTGATCCATAGTTGTAGTTCCTACTCCCTAGAGCATCAAAATGAGTACTCTAATATGACTTTATTACTAAATGTACATGCTTACTCTGCCAAGTATTAGCATACAGGGTTTGAACTTGTTTCATCATCAAAGTACCCTTGGCACGTATTCCCCTTATACAAATCAAAATGATCCTAAATTACACATGGTACATATGTTTATATGTTGGTTATACGATCTTCCCATATCTTGCCAACTTGCTTCAATTGTCTATTCCATCATATATGTCATCTTTTCACATGTTCATATGTTCCCTTTATTGGTTATTACTCCTATTGTGTTAGACTATAATGTTACCTCACAAGATCTCTACTTGCTCTATTGTACATTTTATATGTACTTACTTGGAATATGTATCCGTCCTTAAGTTGAATCTGCCCACGTTCTCCCTTGGTTCCACATTTATGTATACCTTGTATTTGATATTAGTTAGTGAGTATGTGGCTATCATATAGAGTTCAAATCTCTTGGCAGAATGTTAAATGTCTTGATATGTGCTTCAATTTGAGATGTCAAAATATTTACTGAGTCATATAAGCTCCTAAGTATTACACGTTCATGTCACATTTGCTTCCCATGTCATTGTTATTATCATGTCCATATTCATATGTCTTCTACTACTGGTCCATAGTTCCAAATCTCAACAATGATTATGACCACCAAAACAACAATCTAAAAAGAGTTATAATCATCAAAAGAACAATCTCTAAAGAGTTATGAACATCAAAATAACAATCTCAAAGATTAAAGAATCTAAGTGAAGCAATGTGTATAATTATGGGTGGCAGCCCAGGGGTAAATGCCTAGCATGGGTTGATCCCAATTGGTATAGAAGGGTGGCAGCTCAGGGGCAAAAGCCTAGCATGGGCCGATTCCAATTGGTATAGAAGGGTGACAGCTCAGTGGCGAAATCCTAGCATGGGCTGATCCCAATTTGTGGAATTATGATGACAACATCCCAGGGGTTAAAATGCCTAGCATGGGTCATCCTCTTCTACCGCTGATCTGTTGGTCATTTGTATCATATGTCTTATAAATATTATAATGCACAAAAAAGTAAAGAAAATAATGTAACATACACGATTCCACAAGTATAAGTAGAGGTGGTCTCTAATCTTTATCTATTGGTATTTGGTTTCACTTGAGCTCTCATTTTACATATGGTTGTATTATGCCTTACATATTTAGTACAGTCTTTTGTACTGACGTCCCTTATTGGGAATGTTGCATTTCATGCTGATGGTACAGGTACTCAACTAGTAGACCTCCCCAATAGAAGCACATGATACTCATCGGTTGTTAGTGAGCTCCAAGTTGATTTGAGGCTTTTTCGAGTCTTTACTATGCGTATTTTCATAGTGGTACAGTCATGGATTCCAGTAGAGGCTTTGTAGACATTGTAAAGCTATCATCTGTATTCATAGTTTCACTTGTCACATATATCGGTTCAGCTAGTCAACATGTGTTGTATATGAAGTTTCTCTTCAGTAAATCTATCTGCATAGTAGTTTACTTTCTCATCATAGGTCACTTGTAAATCATGTGTTCATACAGTACTTTTCTGCCTCACCTAGGGTTGGGGTGTGACATAGACACCCTATCATTGTTGACCATTGGGGAATATTGGTTGGAGGACCTCTTTTTGAACCTTGGTTGACTTTGTTCATCGAACCTAGATGTCTTCATCTCCCTATTCTTTCTCTTAAGTTTGGACTCCTCAATAGATTTAGCATACACCATAAGTCTAGAAATTTTTATGTCATCATGGAGCATCGCCGTACGATACTCTTCCTTAACTAGGTCAGATATACCCGTAACAAATCTACTCATCTCATCCCTAGGGTTTGACACCAAAGATGGAGCATACTTTAGACAAGAGGGTAAATTTCAAGAAATACTCCTCCACACTCATGCTACTTTGCCTAAGGTTGATAAATTCCTCCACCTTAACTTCCCTCTTCTCATGGGGAAAGTACCTACCAAGGAATGCTTTCTTAAACTCCTCCCAATCAATAGGACCCGCTCCTACCGGCCTATTGCTTTTCCATTGAGTAAACCAAACTTGGGCAACATCCTTCAATTGGTAAGCGGCAAGTTCCACTTTTTCTATAGAAGTCACCCCCATATCATTCACTACCTTGTACACCTCATCCACAAACTCTTGGGGATCCTCTCCCACCTTGGAACCAAGAAATACCGAAGGACTCATCCTCACAAAGTCTTTCAACCTAAAATCCATAGTGCTCAGTATAGGGTTTACATGAGTCTCAACACCCCTAGTAGCTTGAGCCGTCATGTCTTGGGCTTGAGTAGTTATGGCTTGAGCTATCATCAAAAGAGCCGACCTAACTTCTTGATTGGACATAGCCGGAGGATCAACCGGAACTTGATTTCCTTGAGGAACTTGGTCACCTTGACGGCCTTGGGGAGGAACTCCCTCATTCACAATCTCCTCTTCTACTCTTCTTGTGGTCGCCCTTCTTGTATTCATATCCTATAAACACAAGAGAAGGGTTAGGAAGAAGACTTTTATAGAGCTAAACTCTATGGCACGAATTAAAGAATAATGAAAGAAGTGTAGTTTCCTAACGTCCTATAGCCTCTCATTCATAAATGTGTCGCGACTCACACCCATGAACAAGACTCTACTAGACGTGGCTTGTGAGACATCAATCCTAAAAACCATTCCCAAAACCTTGTGCTCTGATTTCATGTTTGTCACGACCCAGGGGTACCCCCTAGATGTAACACGGCGTATTAAACTCCGAAAAGTCTCATACAAGCCTCATAGCATTCATAACATTCGAGATAAGGAAAATGGTACGAAATTAAAACTTTTCTTTAAATCCATACAATAGAAAAACATTATTTAAACAGCGGAAGTCTACTTGTCTCACATGGTCATCTAGAACAATATCTTGAAACAAAAGTAGGGTCACAACCCTTTAAAATAGAAAGTCTAACAAATGTCTATTACATGAAAGAAATGAAACATCAAAGTACTTGTCCTCGAATCCGTGAGGACATACCACTAGTCTTGGAAGAACTCAATCCAAGTCTTTAGCCACGAGGGGAATCAAATTAAGTCCCAATCCCTACACTTTGAAGAAAGATAAAAGAATATGGTTAGCACATTTAATGTACTAAGTATGATAGCCATGCGAAAACCATGCTTCAAAAGGACATTTTATTTTATATCATGCTTTTATGCCAATTTGAGAAAACTTCATGAACATAAGTATAAGAGGCATAATATACAAACATAAGGACCATAAACATTTCATAAATCATATCAATACATTAGGACCATCATCTAGGGCAACCCTAAGTCATACTTGTGCAATGTATGAATAGCATCCCATACTACTACTCACACTAAGTACTCCTTTGAAGCCACCATAGACAAGGCACATTCATATTCAATAAGTCATGACAAGGAAGTAACTCATAATACAATCCAAGTAAAGCATTTATCATTACATTAAGCACTTAATTCAACAATTCTTCATTAGCTTCATTAAGAGCACATTCATTCATTAGCCATTAAGACATTAGAGGAACGCACCATAACCCCTCTCAAATCCTACTTGTGCAATGCATGGATGAAGTCCCATACCCCCACCCACACTAAGTAGTGCATTCTTGATAAGCCATAGTTCATTAACATTCTTTGTGGGGGTAAGCCTGAACCGACATAGACCATGTGAGCAATTCATGGAATCCTGGTGTCACCCTCATCGGATAAGGGATTCCTACTTGCCTAAGGTAGGATCATTACGTTTTAGCTTAGGTGGATCCACTAGCTAATAACTTATCTGGGCTCATAGTTATGGGATAGGGAAATTGCTACTAGATACCCCGCCTCAACTCATGGATGAGCATTCATCTCAAGAGGTTGCTACTAGATACTCTGCCTCAACTCATGGATAAGCATCCACCCCAATTCAAATCCACTCGGTGCTTAGCATTATTCCCCACAGAGTACTTAACATTCATTACTTTGGTTCATTATTATGGGATAAGAGATTGTTACTAGATACCCCGCCTCAACTTATGGATGAGTACTGATGAGTCCACAAATTGGACTCATTTAAGGCTATATTTTGATAGAACTAGTGTCCTCAAATGCATATTTTATCTTAATATCTAATGAAAACCCTTAAGTTTTAGGTATTTGGAGTTTGAAGGAAAGCATGGACACTACTTAGGAAAAAAGGAACAAAGGCAGCTGAAAGAACAAAGAAATAAAGATTTGAGAATCGCCGAACCCATTCGGCGAGTCGCCAAAAGGTCTTATCCTCGCCTTTTGTTCTAGTGTGCTGAGCCTTGAAGGAAAGGATCAAATCGGCGGTGAAAAGGAGCAGTCGGCGTATTACCGAGGAATTCCACGAAGTTGTACTATGTCGCTCAATGATCCAAACATGATGATGCTGAAGGATAGAGCAAGACGGCGATGAAACCTACCAAAGGGCGGATCGTCAAGTTAATCGGCAATCTCGACTAAGGACGCCGAATGATCCGCTGCAACACAGATTTTTGAAAACTATAAATACTCATTGAGAGTTTTAGCTTAGTATCAGATTTTTAATATATAATTTTTAACATAGACTTTTGAGTTCTAAGCTTGGAGATGGTTTTGAAGAAGTTGAAGATTCAAAGGGTTTCAACTCCAAGATTTTGGACTTGGGTCAAGTGTATTCTTCACTTTTGACTTGTTTTAAGACTTAATCTTGCATACCCATTGATGTAAACTGAGATTGGTATACATTTTTTATCTCTTTTACATGTGTAGTTAAAACCCCAATTCTTGGGGTGTGATTTTGTGAATATGGGTTAGATTATCTGTTGGGACTTGCTTGTTGATGATTTATTTGTTGTTTAGATGTGATTTCATTTAGTAGTTGTGGTGGAAATTAATGAAATTGTAGTTGCAAATACGATTTCGCCTTTGTATTTTCGGCTTGCGAAAGAGAGAGGTCGTAAAACTAAGACTACTAAATTGATGGCCGGTGGGATTGGGTCGACATGAGGTTCAGCTTAAGAGAGTGAACCCTAGTCCTTCTCCCACACACTCATCTCGAGAGAGTGAGTGGGCTAAGGCGGAGGTTGTTCTTCATGCGGCAAGCGGGTGTCCGAGAGGAGCCCATGTGATTCGGGGTAAGTTGCTCGAGAGAGAATTTAACCCCATTATAGTCTAGCCTAGTCACAAATATTCAACAGATTTATTATCAAAAGCATGTACCCAATAGTTTAGTTTATCCCATATTCCTATCACATCCCAAGAACCCCATCTCCTTGATTAGTACTCTTTGAATTTTTGTTGTTTTTGCTTACTTGTGACAAAAACCCCCATTGTTAATTGACACTTTTGTGTCACCTCTTAGATTTAGTATGTTTGTATTCGACAATGTTTTCAGCTATGACTAATTAGAACTTAATTTTATTTTTCTACTAATTCTCAAAAGCACTCCCTGTGGAAATGATCCCAACCCTTGGTTGGGTTATTATACTATTGTACGATCGTAGACACTTGCATTGGAAGTTGTGTCTTGATTACGCAAACGTCAAAATGGCTCCGCTGCCGGGGAGTGGTGTTACGTGAAATTTTTTGGTTTAGACTATTTTTGTTTTTGTAGTCATAGTTTACTCACTTTATTTTTAGTTTTGTTTTCTTTGTGTTGATGTTGTAAGCAATAAATTAAGAATGGCTGAGATGGACCAAGAAGTCGAGGGGGACTTCACATTAGCCGCACTGGCTACTCAGCTGAACAATTTGGCCACCAAAATATCAAAGGTGGAAGTCTAGTGCAAAAGCCAAGGGAGGTACATACCTCCTCATGAGCGGGAAAATCTTAGAGGCAGGGGGACCAATCGTGTTGAGGAAACACTACAAATCATTCTCCAGAAGATCACTGAACAAGATCGAATGTTGGAAGACATGAAGGAGAATATTGAAGTGTTGAATCAAATGATTGGCTCTTACTCTAGATCTATCCAGTTGATCGGACACGCTTGAGGCATGTAGTGCCTCATCTCCACCAAGACGAACAATTGGGGTTACCTGGTACCACTAGGACAAACCCCAATAATGGAGTTTGAAGGGTGACTTGCGTCGTGCCACGACGTTAACTAAGGCGTTGTTTGGGAGGCAACTCAAAACCCCTTAATTGCTTTATTTTTACTTTTATAAATAATGGTGTGTTAATTGTGCAAACGAAAGTGTCGAGAGTCACCGAAAAGTGCAGATTGGCGAGCAACAGTTTCAATCAGCGAATCACCGAATGGATGAGCATCCACCCCAATTCATATCCACTCGGTGCTTAGCATTATTCCCCACAGAGTACTTAACATTCATTATTTTAGTTCATTATTATGGGATAAGAGATTGTTACTAGATACCCCGCCTCAACTCATGGATGAGTATGATGAGGCCACAAATTGGACTCATTTAGGGCTATATTTTAATAGAATTAGTGTCCTCAAATGCATATTTTATCTCAATATCTGATGAAAACCCTTAAGTTTCAGGTATTTGGAGTTTGGAGGAAAGCATGGACACTACTTAGCAAAAAAGGAACAAAGGCAGCTGAAAGAACGAAGAAATGAAGATCTAAGAATCGCCAAACCCATTCGGCGAGTCACCAAAAGGTCTTATCCTCGCTTTTTGTTCCAGTGTGCTGAGCCTTGTAGGATAGGATCAAATCGGCGGTGAAAAGGAGCAGTCGGCGTATCGCCAAGCAGTTTCGCGAAGCTGTACTATGTCACCCAATGATGCAAACACGATGATGCTGAAGGATAGAGCAAGACGATGATGAAACCGACCAAAGGGCAGATCACCGAGTTGATCGGCAATCTCGACTAACGACGCCGAATGATCCGCTGTAGCACAGATTTTTGAAAACTATAAATACTCGTTGAGAGTTGTAGCTTAGTATTAGATTTTTAATATAGAATTTTTAACATAGACTTTTGAATTCTAAGCTTGGAGATGGTTTTGAAGAAGTTGAAGATTCAAAGGGTTTTAACTCTAAGATTTTGGACTTGGGTCTTGAGTATTCTTCACTTTTGACTTGTTTTAAGGCTTAATCTTGCATACCCATTGATGGAAACTGAGATTGGTATACATTTTTACCTCTTTTACATGTGTAACTAAAACCCCAATTATTGGGGTGTGATTTTGTGAATATGGGTTAGATTATCTATTGGGTCTTGCTTGTTGATGATTTATTTGTTGTTTAGATGTGATTTCGTTTAGTAGTTGTGGTGGAACTTAATGAAATTGCAGTTGCAAATACGATTTCACCTTTGTGTTTTCGGCTTTCTCGAGAGAGAGGTCATAAAACTAAGACTACTAAATTGATGGCTGGTGGGATTGGGTCGACATGAGGTTCAGCTCGAGAGAGTGAACCCTAGTCCTTCTCCCACACACTCAGCTCGAGAGACTGAGTGGGCTAAGGCGGAGGTTGTTCTTCATGCGGCAAGTGGGTGTTCGAGAGGAACCCATTTGATTCGAGATAAGTTGCTCGAGAGAGAATTTACCCCCACTATAGTCTAGCCTAGTCACAAATATTCAACAGATTTATTATCAAAAGCATGTACCCAGTAGTTTAGTTTATCTCGTATTCCTATCACATCCCGAGAACCCCATCTCTTTGATTAGTACTCTTTGCATTTTTTGTTATTTTTGCTTACTTGTGACAAAAACCCCCATTGTTAATTGACACTTTTGTGTCACCCCTTAGATTTAGTATGTTTGTATTCGACAATGTTTTCAGCTATGACTAATTAGAACTTAATTTTATTTTTCTACTAATTCTCAAAACCACTCCCTCTGGGAACGATCCCAACCCTTGGTTGGGTTATTATACTATTGTACGATCGTAGACACTTGCATTGGAAGTTGTGTCTTGATAACACAAACATGAAGTACCCATCTCAAACCCAACATTCATTCATTAGATAGCTCATAGATTCAAAAATGAGAATAGCCTTTCAACTAAGAATCCCCACATTGTGAGAAAGTCCTTTCACAACATGTCATTATCATTCGTTAGTGTACAATTGAGAATAGCCTTTCAATCAACACATCTTCATTAACATAATCATAGGAACTTCATTCATTCTTCATTCATGAGTGTGTGTGTAAGAATAACCTTTCAACAAAACCATCATTGCATTCTAAACATGATCATAATACTTTCATTGAGATCACACACATATACTTCACATCATAATCATACATAATCCTTCATGAAATTTCCCTTCATGGTTATGAATCAATCTCAACCCAAACAGCTAGACTACTACATTAGATAAGGGAATTAGCATGATTCAATAACTAATTCAATATAGACATAAACAATTCAACATACTTTCATGATCAATCAATTCCCAATCACAATTCAGAACTTAGGATTTTGGGGGAAAACATGGGTTCATAGAGAAATTCACCATAATTCACCATTAATTCAACAATCCATTCATAATTCATCATATAAAAACTTTGAAAACGTTTTGGAATTACTTTGAAAACGTTTTGGAATTGAACCCATGCTAGATTGAAACCCTAGGTTTTTGGGGGATTTTGGAAACTTGAAATCATCTTTTGATAGGGCTCCTTGAATGAAACTTAATCAAGGATGAAGACTACCATACCTTTAGGGAAGTAACTCCACGAAAATTGAGTGAGAAAGATGAAATCTTGAGCTTGAAAACTTGAATCCTTCACCTCCAATGGTGGTTTCTAGAGAGAATATTTGAGGAGAGAAGGCTTTTATTTTGATTGTTTTGAAATAATGAATTGGAAAAGGAGTTTAAATACTTTTAAAAGCCTTAAAATACCTTAATTAATCAATAATAACTGTCCCTTAACTCATCTAACTTAAAAAGGAATTTTACCAAACCACAGCCCCCACTTGACCGAGCCTTGACAGCAAAATAGGCATGACCTTCGAAACCCCACCCACGGACCATGGGTGGGTCCACGAGCCATGGTGGTAAGTTGTGGTTTAG
Source organism: Solanum acaule (assembly GCA_036250505.1). NCBI lineage: Eukaryota > Viridiplantae > Streptophyta > Magnoliopsida > Solanales > Solanaceae > Solanum > Solanum acaule. Next base: position 68,686 of record JAJOOR010000687.1, read on the forward strand.
GTCTGGAGCTTGTCATCCAGGCCCTTGACCTACAGATGGGTTCCATGGGGCGTGGATGGACCTACGTGGCGTAGGTCCCCATCCGTGGTCACAACTTTTTGGGCATTTTTTGGTTTTTGGCAGCTTTGGGGGTTATTTTTCCTTTGACGCATTCTAAAGAATTTCATAGATTATAATAGATTGCATGATTCTAAATGGATGGCAAGTCTAACAAGTTAAAAAAATAATTACAATCCAGATTAACAGAAAAGTGTACAAATTACAATTACCTTTGAAAAGTATGAGTTGTTAGGAGTGTGTATTGAATGGTGAATATTTCAATTAAAAGACACCAATTTGAACACTAAAGCAAGCTACAACACATCAGGTTAGAAATGCTACTTCACAGTGTTTGCAACAAATTTAATATATGAAAAATAAAAACAAAATTTGAAGAGACAAGAATATTTATGTACAATTTTTTCCCTCCCTTCATTCTTCTCTATCTTAAGATTTCTCCGTGATTCGAATATTGTTAGTGGCGTATTTTTCAAACTTGAATTTTAATATTCATGGATGCCTTTTAGGGGATATAACACCATTTATATAGGCATGAACCATGGTTTAGGATTGAATATTCATCTTAACTGGAATCAAATACATCTGGTAAGTCCCACAATTTGATATTGTTGTTTGTTTTCAAAGGACAACACACACCTCTCTAATGAACTAGCTCACTAGGCTTTAACTAGCATGAGTTAAAAGTGTGCTTTTATTTTTAATAACTTGTTTTTTTATGTTCAAGACTTGCCTCTCTGTTTTTAAAAATGATGCAGTTATCATTTATCACTCATGCCTCCAAAATAGAACATTTTGGAAGGAGACATAATTATGACCAAAAAATGAGGCATAGTAAATTACGTTAATAATAATGAGTTTGCCTAATCATTGTTTCCAAATTGAAGATCAAGCCGATCCATGGCGTTTGACCAAGGTACTAAAATGTGCTACTACTAATTAACCATCACGTTGTTCAGTACTTCATTAAACGCATTTTCCTTTAAATTAAGATCATACATTCAAATGGACAATTCTCTTTAAAAATTAGGATAAAGCTCACTTATAGTAGGCCTGGGTGCAAGGCAGATCTAGGAGGGGCGAGGGTGTTCATCCGAACCTCCTTAATAAAAAATTACATTCAAGTATTTTTTACATTGTATATACAAGGTGGTTTAGTGAGTTCAAATTTCACCTTGAGGTTTCAAGTTCAAACATTTTTATTTCTTGAGTGAAAATCCCGGATTCATCACTATGACGGGGTGCAATAACCTTTTGCAACACTTGAAACAGAGTGGTCCATATGCCGATTTCATCTATTTCCTTAGTAAAAAATTTGGGTATGGATGCAACAACCTTTTCCGACACTTTGAACAGAGTAGTCCATTCTACTAACATTGCCAGAAGGAAAAAGTGACTTTTTTGATAACTATATTCTTGGTATAGTGTTAGAGTGGGAAGAGTTCCACAATGGACTAGTCGTTTCCTTATACGAAATTGGGTAATTCTCACATGAGCTAACTTTTGATATTGAGTTAGGCCTAAACGCAATTGATGTCAGAGTCAGGTTCATCTCTCTTTGGGTCCGTTCCGTTCAATGCTCCACTTAGCGGTCTGAACAAAATTAAACAATCATCCTCTCGTAAGCTAATATTTGGGGTTGAGTTCATATCTTAAAATACCTTAGAACTTTTAGACTTGTTTCTCATCAACGGTTATTGTAGAGCCACTAACATATTGTAAGCTTGTTTGATATACTATGCCACTAAGATACTCTAGGATATCCTACAGATTACCATGTACTATCCCTTCTCAAGAGGGAAGTCAAGCAGGTGGAACGGTGTAGGAAAATACATACATCCGTTGGAGTGTTGGGTGAGCTAGTCTGCTAGATCTATACCAGGAAGTTTTGTATGAATATCCTATGGTTCTTATATCAGAGACGATGGGATATCTCATCTCTAGTAATATTATAACTAAGGAATAAAACAATTTCCAAGTCAAATGAGGGGATTGTTTGCAGACTTGAAGTCCCAAGTATATATAGTACTACTACCATAACACTCTAAATCAAATGGCTTAGCTACACAAACTAAAGTCCAACTTTAAATTATTGAACCGCCGGAAACTGTTGAACTACTAACTATGCCTAATGATATTATCAATAGCAACACTTGTTATTGCTAGTGGCCATTTTACAAGGTTATGTTGACAAGTTTTTAGTAACAACACTTATAATGGTGTTGTTTATATAACTTTGTTGTATGAAATTATTTCACTTCATCCAACACTAGAGCATTCACTCGCTATTCACCTATAGCAGTTGATGGACGACCAATTAAACATTAAAATTTGCAGATGAACTCTACTCTAAACAGATAGCTAAGGAATTTATTTCGCATCACATCTGCGGGCAGACAAATATATTTAAAGAAGATAAAACTCCAGCCAGCCAGCCAGTCAGTCAGGTTGGAAAATTGTGCTGGAAAGCAGTAAAGGGGCGAGACATTATAAGAAAGAAGGTGAGGTATAGTCATAAGTTCCAGGCAGAAAATGATGGCAAAAACATTTACCAGTCGGGCGGGCACCCTTTAGCAACAAAACCCAAAAAAGCAGGCATCAAAAGTCACTACTTCACTGTAACAATCTTGATCACAGAAGCAGTTCCAACACGGTGAAGGGCTACAACGGAATCTCCTTCCTTGCATAATCCTTTTGTTTTGGCATGTTGAAGAGCAAAATACAGTGCTTCTTCTGTAGACTCTTCATGGGACGCCCTAGCTGACCCTGCATGCAGAACTGGAACCAATCCCCTGAAGATAAGGCTGTGCCTTGCTGGAGACTCATCACTGCAAGTCCAATCAAAAGAATCAGTCTTGATCTCAGGGACAACCACAGACAATATAGGCATTCCAGGCCTGTACTTGGCCACCAATTTTGCCGTACTTCCTCCCCTGGTTAACACAAGAATTAGAGCAGCTTTTGCAGAGTTAGCGGTACGAACAGCAGAAGACGCAAGGCTCTCCAAAGGGCTCATGGGAACTGGTGCATTTGCCATAATTCTTTTAAACACATCTGGATAATCAATTGTGCTCTCTGCTTCAATACAAATTCTGGCCATGGTTCCCACTGCAAGATCAGGATAAGCTCCAGCAGCTGTTTCACCACTAAGCATGACACAGTCTGTGCCATCTAGGACAGCATTGGCAACATCTGTTGCTTCTGCGCGAGTTGGTCTTGGAGATTTGATCATGGACTCCAACATTTGTGTTGCTGTGACAACAGGTTTCCCTTGGATGTTGCACTTGTAAATCATTACCTTTTGAGCCAAAAAGATCTTTTCAATTGGAATTTCCATTCCCAGGTCACCTCTTGCTACCATAAATGCATCAGAATTGGCAAGAATGTCATCAAAATTTGCTACACCTTCCTGGTTTTCAACCTAAGGAGGAAATAACAAAATTAAGAGTATTTTGACAAGTATGTGATTCTAATTCAGTAATGTCAAGGTGAAAAAAAAAAGCAATTAAGTTGCTGCATCAGTCACTTCACAGCTTATATTTAATGTCTATTTAAAAATACAACCGACAAGGTAATGTCGCTGACAATTGAATTATTCTGGTAATGCTTAATCCATATCAGACAGAAGAGAAAAGGATAGATTGCCACAAGGTTAGTTCAACTCATGATGTTAATCCTTCAATTCTGGGGATAGGGAGTCAAGATTAAATCGCTCATTTATTGAATTTCCGCAAATTAGTGTGTTATGTATGACACTCAAGTACCACAGGGCTATCTAGAAATACATAATAACGATGGCAATTTAATGGAAAGATCAGACTACATAGTTATCCAGTCAGAATCAGACCTTAGACATTAGAAGGATGTTCTTTGCATGTTCACCTAGCAGCTTCCGAACCTCCACAAGATCTGAACCCTTACGAACAAAAGATAACGCAATCATGTCGATATGATTTGGAACTCCCCAGTTTAAGATGTCATCCTTGTCTTTATCTGTTAATGTTGGCAGATCCACAATTACTCCAGGGAGATTGACATTCTTTCTTTCACCAAGAACAGCAGTGTTCTCACAGCGGCATCGTACCAAACCTTTCTCTTTGTCACAAGACAAAACGGTGAAGGTGATTGTGCCATCTGCACAGAGGATCACACTTTGTGGCTTTACATCCTCTGCTAACTTTTTGTAGCTCATGCATATCGTACTCTCATCACCTTTAATGCTGTAATCAGTTGAGACTATGATCTCCTGACCCTGTTTAAGTTGAACAGGCTTACCATCTTTTAAAAACCCTGTTCGAATTTCAGGACCCTGCAAGATGAATATGAAGAGTCAGAACTTTCACATAAAAAGGTGAAGGCTAGACAGAACTAGGAAATCATATATGTATCGTGTTTCTTAGCAAGTATAGAGTTCAGAGTCTAAATTTAACATTTCACGTTGCCCCTAAACATCAATAACAATTCTCAGTTACATAATATAGAACATGTTAATCTTGAATACAACCAGAGCAAACGATGACCACAAAATTATGTACAAGAAACTATGAAAGAATGAGTTAGAGACCACCTCTCTGAATTAACAAAGAATAGAACAACTTCGATTAAAAATTTCAGAAATTTTACTCTATTTAGCAAGGAGATGCCATTCTCCAAAATACGCCAGGATAAGACTGACATAATGTTCCGGTCAACATTAAAGTGCCAAATGATATCTTTAACCAAGTACTATGACTTAAGTTTGCATAGCGATTCAGTATAGTCCAGTTGAGCCAAGATTAGAATGAAAAAAGAAAATCCAGAATAAGACAGAAAATTATTACTTCGGCACAAGGCAATAGGTACACAACAATCTCAAATAATACCATCTAACATCAAAATTTTCCTTTTAGATTGGTTATAATATCTAAATTCCAATTAATGTTTATTTCCATCTCGCAACTACTACATTGTAATATCCACCATTTAAAGAAATTTACTTGGCACGCTTAACAAACATTCTAAACCAGTATGATATTCTAAAAGTTTCTAACAGAGCTTTTATACTTCTCCTCTGTCACTACCCAGCTATTGAGCTTTGCAACCTTGCTTGACATCCATGTATACTTCCATAAGGATCCATCCAAACCAACACAGAATATATCAGAAGTTTAAAGTAATAGTGTCGACCCTCAGAACACTATACATGCTTTCAGTCCTACACGGGGAAACATTAAAAATATTCTAAAATATGAAAAAGTGATGGAAGCCCAAGAACAACTCAAACCTACAAGGTGTTAGGCTTATTTCATTACAGCCTACAACTCAGTCATAGACTTATAGCATATCCATCTATCACAAACATAAGTTGACTAACAACAATGGTAGTGGGAATGCGTTCTGTAATGATGCATCAAAGTTAGGGTTCCCGGACAGGGGAAGACTAATGTTCTCTATCAGAAAAAACACATAATTAAGAACATAATTGGGCATCACTCGAACTCCAAAGCACAATTGAACTTAGATCAATTAATATGCCCAAGAAAAAGACATTTGACCAACTGTGTAATACACAATTCCAAAATTAACCCGAATAACTCCTACTAGTCTGCAGATTAATACACCAAAGTTAGAATAAGCATATGAATAGTTAAAGGGAACACATAAGGTAGAAAAGAAAATTCAGAAAAGAAAAGATTTCTTATTCCAGTAACCGATGTGTGAGTAATTAATAAAAAGCGACCGACCTTGGTATCAAGCATAACAGCACAGAGAATGCCAGTATTCTCCATAGCCTGTCGGAGATTATCAATAGTCTCCTGATGATAGTCATGAGATCCATGAGAAAAGTTGAATCTGGCAACATTCATGCCAGCCCGGAGAAGCTTCTCGACCATGGGAACTGAGCGAGATGCTGGGCCTAAAGTGCATACAATCTTGGTCTTAGGCCTCTTGACATTGTTGTCGTTTTCAATCGCCATAGCCAAAAGGAAGGAAGGAGAGAAGGGAAGAAAAAACTGAAATTAGAATAATAGTATTGTGGTGGTGAGGTGAGAGAAGGAATAGTAGGTGGAAGAATAAAAAAGAAACGTACGGCGTGCGGACTTGACGTGATGTTGAACTTTTCTTCTATTTATTTATTTATTAAAGTGTAGGTAGGGACCACCATATTCTTGACACACAAGCTATGCCTATTTCTCCTTTCCATTCACTTCCACAACCATTTTCTTTTCTTTTTTGCCTTTTCTCTCCTCCCTCCCTTGCTTTTCAATTCCATTTTGCCTTTCAATACACCATTTCTAATTTATTATATTATTTCATTTCCTTATATATATATTATTAAATTAATACAAAGTTAAATTTTAAGGAAAAAAATAAATGTTATTTTTAAAATTATTATAAAGGGGTTAAGAAACTTAAGCTAAATATAAAAGAATTCTAATATTTTTTCTTCAATTCACTTATTTTCATGTCAAGTAAATAAATTTAAAAAGTTGTCAAAAAACTTTAACATTATATTAGCATATATTCCTCATTTTTCAGTCATTCCTAGTGGTAATAAGGCAGGTCCAAATCACGCACTAACCCTAACCTACCTGTCATTCACTATTTACCTTTTAATTCTTTTCATTTTTACCTTTAATTTTCTATTTTTATTTCTTTTTCTTTTCTTTTTGAAATTTTTCTCTTTCAAATTTCTACTTAGCCTTTGATTTCATAGTGACAACACTCCATCGTTGCACTACTTAATCACTACTAAATCATGACAAATAATCAAAATATGAAAATTAGAAGTTCTATCAAACCAAAATTTAAATCATCATCTTCATCCCAAATCGTCTTCTTTATCTATTAGCATCACCATTTTCGATCTTTAATTTTTAGGAAAGAAAAAACTACTTCGTTAAGTTTAAAAAAGAAGAAGATAGAACCAATAATATCGCATTTTAAAATACAAAAGCTGAGCAAGAATGGCGGTTTAATTTTTGGTTTGTTGAAAAATCTTCTTAAAAGGCTATTAATGGTGATCTGGGGAAAATGAGAAGATGGGTCTAATTTATTAATTAAAAAAATCACAGTAAAAATGTCACATGGTATTTTAACACTGGTATGGGCCTGTAATATTACTCCTTCACGTGCTCAATTTTCGTGAGAATACAATTGCAGTAAATATAGAAAGGGTATAAGTTTTATGGGGTAATTATGTTTTTTTTTCTATAAAAAATATCAAATAAATTGAAATAGAAAAATTATATGTTTTTGTAAATATTTTAGTTTTTACTCAATTTAAATCCGAAAAGAATTGAATAATATTTTTAACACAAATATTAATTGAAATAAATAGTAAGTGCAAATGTAATTGTAACGATTCATTCTGCCACGATAGCATTAGTTAGGGTGTAAATACCTAGATAGAGTTTTCTTACGATAAGAATTGATAAAAATCTTATTTTAGAATAGTTTTTGACAAAAAACGGATATTGTAGCGTACATTATGGTATAGTGCTTAATAATTTTTGGATTTATATTATGATAGTGGAGGAGCTTACTAGACTATAAAAACTTTCAGAATGAGAAACAAATTCATAGAACTGTGGTTATAGCGATTTCTACGATGAAATATTTTTATGTTGTCTTAAATTTTAGGTGTGTTGCAATATAGGGGAAACTGGAACTTCCACAAGCTACTTGATGTAGCACAAATTACACCCTTTATTGGGATTTAAGCGATTGATGTCAAAATATAGTAACCTAACTAGGTTGTGGTCCAATTCCATAAAAAGTGGTGACATATTTTTCTAATTTGCTATTTAAATTAATAACTTCTATTGGAGATGGGGGTTTAAATGGAGAGTTCTTAAATACTATAAACTACTTAGATTTTAATCAAGAATTAAAGACGAAGTAGAGTTACAATTCTTACATATCAAAATTCAAAAAGATAATTTATTATCAACTCATTCATATATATTTATTGTGTGAAATTGAAAAATCTCTATATTTCCTTAAGTCTCTCAATCCAATTAAGAGGATATCACCCTAAGTTCACTTTGGCACTTAGATTTCAAATTAATTTTTTCATTCTTCACATAACTCAGGTTAGCTATCTTATCTCTAACTCAAGTTATTAGATGGAGGTTGGTAGGCCCAAATCCCTATTAATGAATTTTTTTTTGTAATCTTAACCTCTTTTATAAATCAAGCTAGAATAAAAGTGAGTTCTTCATATTTGCAACCATTAAAGAATGATATCTTTACGAAAGAGTCTTAATACATAACGATTACCCCTTCATGAGAAGAATTTATATAAATAATCTATTATCATCATTTCTACTCTAAGTTTCATAACCTTAGTTATGAGTAGTTGCAAGTAATAACATCTATAATTTAAACTACAAAAGAACATGAATATAAAAGGAAGTAAACAAAACATTTAATTAATGTAATTCTTGAAAGAGAATCTTGTTCGTTCCACAATAATCTTCTAAAAATTTTATAATTAAATCTTAAAAGCTAAGAATCCTGAATCTTATATGCTATGAATATTCTCTAATCCTAAGAGAATTCGTAACCTTTAAAAATAACTCATAACTCTAAAGCGTCATCTTAATGACATATTTATAATAGTAGGATTGAAATTCTATTCCTAATTGAATTCTACTTTGACTAGATCTTAACTAGCATATCAAAATAATGAAGCAATAATCATCAACAATCAATAAGTATAAGTCATCAACATACTTGTTCAAGATGCAAACAGTGTATATATATATCATGAAATTTGTATTTATTATGGCCTTGTAGCTATAAAATCACTGCACCTGTCAAAATTATCAACCATATCTCAAATCACAAGTATCACTGTCATATGTATGTTAAAGGATCTTAATCTTTCTCATCTTTTTCTGACCTGCATAGAATCCTAGATGTATATGAATCATACTGACGTGGTACCTGATCTAACCACACACATAATCTCTTGTCCATAAACTCACAATGCACTCAAGTCACTTATCATTCGAATAATAATTATATTCATACTATATCTTAATATTTCATGCCTCTCAAAATAACATAACAAAACTAAAACAATCACAAGATCATCATTCATAACTTCATCAAAGAATGCGATAGTTATATGTTCATATTTTACAATATTGGTAAATAATCAATTCAATAGTTTACATGCTTAATCTTACAAGTAACACTTAATTCAATTAGAAATAACATCAACTATGTCTGACCAATCGACATACAATACAAGTTACATTACATATCAGCAAAAAAACAAAATCTAACTTTAATTAAATCATAATCCACCTCAATCAACGAACTGGAAGCGAACAAGCTAAATTGCTAGAGCCTTTCCTTTTATAAAAGTCTTAGAACACTCAAAGTATAAGACAAACAAAGCATAAGATCACTCTAATACGTTATTTTTTTCAAACAAAGGTCTTTGATATTCAAACCTACATGATTCTACCTTTTTGAAGAATTAACGAATTATTAATAAGTTATTTTATCAAATTGGAGGTTATCATGATCAACCCAATTCCACTCATGGACTTTTAGCCCAATTGATCTCTCTTGAGCAGTTCATCATGCTACAATATCAAATTTATAGAAAAGAATAAAATTTCAACATAATTTTATTAAAGGTATATTCTACCACAATAATAAATAATTGACGATTCAACCCACAAAGTTTTACGAAGAACTCATCATTCAATTCTATGAAGAAAACAAATTATAGAAGGAAAAGATGAATTGAAATCACTTACCTTAGGGAAGAAAAGCCCTAAGTCTTGAAAAAAGTCTTTCTTGGGAATCTCTGGTCAAATATTTTAAGTTATGATTAAGACCAAGTGAAAATTGACTTAAAACATGAACAAAACTTTTTCTACCTTTGTTATAGCGAACAAACCCTTCATTACAGAAAAGTCTCACATCTTTGATGTCTTCTCCATAACGAACCTCCCTTCGTTATAGAGAAGGAGACTTGTTTCTACATAGGAGGCCTTTTCTATATAGAAGCTTGACAAATTTTTGCACTATCTTCAATTTTTAATTCTTTGCCAATTCTCAATTCGCATGAACCTATGCAAGGGTATTATGGTCTTAAGCATTATAATGATAGGGTATGTCGTTACATTTATGTACTCTCTTTGATTTTGTTTTAGTCTGGGATACTTTGTTTTGAATTTTAATCCATTTTTGGGTCTTTCCTTACTGTTTTTGGCCTGAAATCAACCTAATCATATCAATTGGCTCATCACATTAACAAATATACAATAAACATATCAATCCATAAGAACATACTCAGAACTTAGCTAAATCATGGCTAAATTATGGTGATTAGATTCATAAATATACCTTAGATCAATATTATTTTAGGCCATAACAGTGGGAGTTCCATCAAAATTGTAGGATTACTATAATGGTTATGTGACCGCCGGAGAAACCATTAGATAAGTTGAGAGACCACTATAGCGCCACTTGATCTCTATAGTGGGATTGTTATAGCAAGATCTTCGTCTTATTCAGGTGGCTGCCACTACGATCATTGACAGTGACTAAAGGACTATTCCCAAATTTTGACCCTACTTTTTATGTTAATTTATCGAAAGAATTAATTTACTTTTACTTCTATATTTTCATTTCATAATTGAGAGTTGCTCTTATTTGACTCATGCCTACTATTATATTTTAAAATACGATGTTAGAAAACGTTGTATCTTCATACTCATGTAAAAGAGTTTGCTAGATTAATTTAATACAACAAATGTCGATCCATCCAGACCTAAGTTTAGGGTGTGACATTTCACGGTACCGTTTTTAAATAATGAGGACAGGACCTTCCATAAAGTAGCTAGGGAACTCTTCCTCGGGTGTTTTTATTAACCAACATCAATCTTATTTCAACTCATTCACGCCTGATTTGTATTATTTATAACGTGTCACATTATGATTAGCCCATTTGTTAAAAGTGGATTTTACGCCATACATAAACGCTATTTATGAAGTTGAGTAAATGCAAATTTCAAATGTTGATTCTGAATGAGCAGTCATTACTCGATAAAGGAATGTCTATGTATTCGGCATTTACATTAAAATAATTAATAGAGGACATGTATTTTCTTTTACATAAACTCATATTTACATTAAAATAATTAATAGAGGACATGTATTTTTTTTACATAAACTCGTATTTACTAAATTATAATTAATTAACACATTATTATCACCTTAATAAATAATTACTTAATCATGATAGATTAGTATAATAGATATACACAATCAATGGAAATAAGTTTTAAGGCTATATTATTCATATTCTTGACCAAACACGTTGTTATTAGAATTTAGGTTTATACTTTTAGCCAACTTTTCTCAAACGATCATGAAGGGCAACGGAGAACAAGAATATGGTGTGGCTTATATTTTTTTTTTAATTTTGACTTCCATTTGTACATCATAATCAAATCCTAGCATTTATTCGATTCTAATTGCATGTTTGACAGGACTCAACAATGTATGTTAATGCAAATCTAATGAAATAGTACACTGATGACCAATAATCAATGAAACAATAGAAAAAGATAAATTCAAAGAATAGAAAAAAGAGGAAGAATTAGTACTAGTTACTAAATTAATTTACGAATAAGTGATATATGGCAAACAAGATAATTCATTTCATTTTCATCAGTACAATATATAAGACCACAACCCTAGCTAACTCACATAGAGTATGACTGCAATAATGTCCTCACCTAATTGCCTATGATAGAGTCAACTCATTCAAAGATGACTAATGTGTAATTTAACAAAATATAATACTATTGTAACTTTAGGAACTAAAGTGCTAACTTAACAACTTCATAACTACCTTGATAGTGAATATTCAGTACCACTCTCACAGCTCACGGTACAATTTACTTCAACCACTTTAATTCTACACCATTCCTCCATCCTTAAGGACTTTCTTGTTCTTGAGCAAGAACTCTGAAAATCTAATATGTATAGCTAGAAAATCTTTTCATGTAGCTTGATCTTTGAACATATCCTTCCAATAGATCAAAACCTGAGCCACTGCCTTATTCCCCTTCGTAATCATTCTTTTTTCTTTAATGTTTTGGGCTCCGCATAAAAGGAACTTTCTATGTCAATGATTGGTGGATAATGGGTAGGGTCTAGTTGTTTATGGCATAACATCAAATGAGACACATGTATAGTGGGATGGATAGCCACATGAGGATAATGGGTAGGGTCTAGTTGTTTATGGCATAACATCAAATGAGACACATGTATAGTGGGATGGATAGCCACATGAGTCGGTAGAAATAACTTATATGCAATTGATCCAAACTTTTCAAGATTTGATAGGTGCATAAAAAAATTTTGCTAGCTTCTTGAATGCTTGTTTAGAAACTATCACCTCTTTATAGATCTAAATCTTCAAATACACCTAATACCCTACCTTCAATTGCCTATCACTTCTATGCTTCTTAGCCAATGATTGCATCCATTGATGAGCTCTATGTAGATGGAAATTGAGAAGTTGAGCCTTGATTCCTCTAATGATCAGATTCTTATCCACTTCTTCCCCTTCCCTTGGTAGATATGGTAGATGGATATATAGAGCTTGACCATATAATGCTTCATAAGGGGTGGTTTGTATAGCTTATCGGTAGGTGGATTTATACCACGATTCTTTCACGTGGGCAACTATAAAGTTCAGTAGTAGCACCTTAATAAGTCTCCAATGTCCTATTAAGGATTTCAGTTTGACCATCTGTTTGTGGATGATAAGCTGAAGTTTTGCTTAATGTAACTCCTTGTAATGAAACCAGTTCTTGTCAAAACCTTCTAACAATATGGGATCCCTATCAATCATAATATTTTTTTGCATACCATAGAGTTTGATGTCACGCCTCAAATCCCATCAAGACGGACAGGCACCCGATGCCCTAAAGGCCCGAGAGAACCAACATGTAACTTGTGCTTACTATGCTTATAACTATGACAATCTTGTTACAAGTTCACATAGAATGTAGCGATACGAACCAATATAAGTAGACCCAAAACTTATATACAAGACTTGGCCATTGAGGCCACAACTTTTTAAGACGCAACTGAACTATATACATAAGGCTACAAAGCCTCTAAAAGATATAAAACCTTAGAGTAGGTCGGGACTGACCCCGCCTTACCCTTAACTACGATATAATACCAAAATGAATCTACTAAGGACTCAGTAAAGCTCCGAATCAACCTGGAGCTCACCAAAAGTAGCTGAGTGTCCTGTGCTCCTATTGAGGAGGTCTACTAGTTGGAGTACCTGTACCTGCAACATGAAATGCAACGTCCCCCACGAGGCACATCAGTACGAAAAAATGTACTGAATATGTAAGGCAATAACATATATAAAGAAGAGTTCGAATGAAACTGAGTGTCAATACATGTGTGCATAAATCAGAACAGAAGACCACATTTGTTAACTCTTGTGGGATCATGTATGTTACATTCTTGTCTTTACCTTTCTGTGTGTTATGATCTTTATAAGGCATGTGATACGAATGAACAACTGATCAATGGTAGAAGAGGATGACCCATGCTAGGCATTTTAACCCCGGGGATGTTGTCCTCATAATTACACAAATTGGGATCGGCCCATGCAAGGCTTTCGCCCCTGAGCTGCCACCCTTCTTTACCAATTGGGATCGGCCCATGCTAGGATTTCACCCCTGAGCTGCCACCCTTCTATACCAATTGGGATCGACCCATGCTAGGATTTTGCCCTTGGGCTGCCAGCTATAATTATATAGATTGCTTCACTTAGATTCTTTAATCTTTGAGATTGTTGTTTTGGTGATCATAATCATTTTTTATATTTGGAACTACGGACCGGTAGTATAAGACGTGAAAATAATACTTCAAGGCAATAACAATGACATAAGGAGCTATGTAACATCAATGCATTACTTGTGAGCTTAAATGACACAATTGACTTCAACTGACTAAGAGGAAAATTCACCAAATTTGCTTTTGCAAATACCATTTTTATACTAGCACATAGGAGGATAATTACACAAGTATAGAGTAGTGAACGGATAATGAAGTAATTCTACATACTAAGGAGAGGGGGAAATATTGTTAGCTATTTGGAGATCGTACGCTGCCACTATGTTTCCTTTACTAGGAATAGAACTTAGGACATTCACTTATTGATATTAATTGCAAGTATCAGATTTCATATCGAAGAATATTGAATCAAATAGCCTTACATACCTTATCCTCTGACCAATACAACTATCACGATTCAGCCTCCCCTTTTAGGTTTTAATCTACAATAAGTCATGATAAACTAAAATTAGGAACTATCACACCGCGAGCCTCGTAAAACAGTAGCTAACTTTGACGGATAATGAACCCATACAACCCTTAAAATAATGTGTATCACCACATCCTCCTTCTCTGCCCAATACATACATTATATATCCTTTTCAAAGATTACCTAAGCTGCACCAACAACATGTCACGACCCGAGAGCACCCCCTAGTTGTAACCGGCGTACTCGACCTCGAAGAGGTCTAATACAAGCCTCTTAGATCATTCATTGCATATGATACTAAAATAATAGAGAAGAATTAAAAACTTTCTTTACACACGAAGATACTTTCATTAAAATAGCAAGCGGAAGATTTCTAACTTTATACACTTATGTCTCAAAACCATCTAATACCTTTAGAGTACAACATTGGGACTAAGCCCTTACAAAACTTTAAAACAATACTAAAAGACATAAAAGGGAACATGTAGGGTATTGTCCTCGAATCTATGAGGACTCACCAAGTCTTCATCTTCAAACACATTAGAAACCTATCCATCATCCATAGCACACCAATATCTCCAATCTCTACACTTTAGTCAAAAGGGGAAGAAATGGGGTTAGCATAATTAAGCACTAAGTATGGAAGCCATGCAAAAACATGCAAAAAGGGACATTTATTGGAGAAACATGCTTTATGCCATTTGGTAAAACTTCATGAAAATACAAGTATAATAGTCACAATACTCAACCATAACCAACATACAAATCATTAACCACTTTAGCACATACTCCATATATAACCCATTCCTTCAACTTTAACCATCCACCTCAAGTAACCCTTGGACAACACTTTGTGCAATGTATGGATAGCGTCCCATACCACCATCCACACTAATGCATCATCCTAAGGCCACCAAACGTGAACTTACCACTTATCATGCTTCATATCACAAGCCATCATGCACAACTAGTACTAATATTCAACACATAAACACATTCGTCAAAACAAATCATTTCATGATCTTAGGACCTCTATCTAAAGTTACCCTAAGACACACTTAAAGTAAGACATGAAGTGGCCTCCCATACAACCTCTTCAAGCACACCTAAGTGTTCCTCAAGGCCACAATAGACAAGAACCTTTACATTTCAATACAACATGCTAAATAGTTCATTTCCTTAATATAAGAGAGATATGCCACATATTAAAAGGATGGCAAGTCAACATTCTTCTTCAGAGTCATTTAGGACACATTCATGCATTTAGAGGACTTTCATACAATAGCCATTAAGGCTTAGGGAACTCACTTTAGTATCTTCAAAGCCTACTTGTGCCATGTGTAGTAGCATCTCATACTACTACCTAGACGTTGTAGAACCTATCCAATGACTAGAGTGCACATCCCACATGATGGGAATAGGCATTAACCGACATAGACCATACTATCTAGGCATGGAATCCGGAGTCTACCCTACTCCGTGGAAGGTGTTCTACTTGCCAAGGGTAGAACTAGTACATAACCCATGTAGGCACATGGTTTAGGGGATATCCAAATACGTTCATTGTACTCTTGCCTTATACTCGGGAAGAGCTACCATCTTAATCATATCCACTAGGTGCTTAACCTTAGTTCCCATAGAGTAATTTCATTCACATGTATGTACTATAGAGGGCACCATCATTAGGTCTACCGACCATAGCACATCTACAAAGAAGGGCACCACAAGGATATCTACCGATCAAGGTTCATTAAGGATAGCTCATTGACTTTCTTAGAGAGGGCTTTCTACCGTTTTGGTCCACCAACTCTAAGTCTATCATTTCACACAAGAAGGAGGTTACCACCATTAGGTCTACCGCTTCAAGGTTTCACATTCACATAGGGTCCTAGACTCATCATGAAGGGGAACCATGCTTAGGTCTACCGGTTCAAGACATAGCCTAGAATGCCTCATTAGTCATTTATAGAAGGGCACCAACTTAGGTCTACCGATCCTAGACATTCATTCATTCACTTATTTAAGAAGAGGTTTCCAATCTAGGTCTACCAATTCATGCACAATCAGACACTTAAGTCAAGATGCATTCATTACTTAAGATAAGGATGCCTAAGCCTACCAAGTCAAGAGATCATAGCTTTCATGTATAAACAAGAGGCACCTAAGTCTACCAATTCAAGACATACATCACATTGTAGAGATCCTTCACATTCCATCATCATCATATATGAACAAGAGAGGACATACTTTCAATCATAATACAATAACACTTTATACAAGATCACTTTGGGATCACATGTACACCTTTATAGTCACAACATGATTACCTATACTTCATTTGATTCTAATTCAAATCCTTCACATCACATTCACGTATATGATATCAAGTCAACACTTCAATTCCTTATACAATGCCTGCAAGGCCATTAACACAATACATTCAATAAGTAAACACCTCCACCATAAGTGGATCACATATCAATCTATCACAATTCTATATCAATTCTACATTAACAATGAAGTTAGGTCTACTTACCCTTTTTCAAAAGCCACAATCACCATTCCTCAATTCTCCAACAATTCACAATAGATAAGCATAGATAATAATATAAATCAACTATTCAACTCAATCTAAGCATAATTCCATCATCATTCAATCATAAACAATACACCCACTTCATAAGCCAACTTTAGGGATTTTGTGAAATCAAGGGTTCATAGAGTTTTTCACCTTAAAATATCAATCAAACATCAATAATATCATATCTTATTATTTGAAATCGTTTCATGCAAGAACCCTTGAGTTTGAGTGAGAAAAAGGCTTTTTCATAAACTTTGGAAACTTTAAACTATTTTTGGAATTGGCTCTAGGGTGATAGCTTGCCCTAGATAAAGAACTCCCATTCCTTTAGTAAGATTCCCCAAGAGATTTGATGAAGAAAGCTCCTTGAATCGAAACCCTAGCTCCCACTTCATCTTCATCTTCTTTCTTGAGAGAGAATTTTTGGGAGAGGAAGAACTTTTGTTTTGATTTGGGGAAATAATGAGTAAAATACTAGTGTTAGGACTTAAAACTATATATACTAATGATATAAACCTTTAAAAATTAACCCCACTTAATAATAATAAAAAGGGGAATTACTTAAATGCCCCAATTTTGGGCAGCCCCGCCAGGGACCACGCCCACTTGGACGGGACGTGAAGGGCACCATGGCTCGTGGTGGTGCATGTGGTCCTTAAGGTAGTGGCTAACTTTGCCTTGCCAAGCCCCCTTAGGCTAAGTCACCTTCACGGCCTCCTTCATGAGCCGTGGTCAAGACCACTGGCCGTGAAGTGGTCCGTGAAAGTTGGGGCAGTGGCTTGGCCAAAGTGCCTTGCCTGACATGCCACTAAGGCATTTCCACGACCTCTTTCACGAGCCGTGGTCAAGACCACTGGCCATGGAGTGGTCCATGAAGCCTTGAGGCAGTGTCTAGCCAAGGTTGGAGGCCTTGGCCTTTGGCTAAGGCCCTTCCTTCCTTGGCTTGGCACAAGCCTAAGCATCCTAACCAACATAGAAAAGGCCTTCAACAACATGGAGTCTAACACATGCCTTGACGTTGACTCCCCAAAATTTTCAAACAAGACTCGGGACAACAATACACTTCTTAGAACACATATACTCACAAGACTAGTTTCCGAACGTCATGGTCGTTCCTTGACGTTCGACCTCAAAACTCTTTAAACTAAACTTCAAAAGCCAAAACTCATTATTTAAACAAGTTAATCACTACTAAGACACATAAGAGGCTCTAGTTCTTCCTATTTCATTATTAGGGTCATTACATTATCTGCCACTTGGGAACATTCGTCCTCGAATGACACTTAAAACACATTAAGGGTAATGACTCCAGACTAGCAGCCCACAATCAATCATGCAACATCAATATAAGGCACATAACTAGGAGGAACATCACCTCCACACCATTAAGCTCAAAACACAACAAGAAGGTAGGAACTACATCTACAAGCTCATCATGCATCAAAGCTTTACATTCTTATTTCATTGGAGGAACTTCCTTCTCCAAACCAACTCATGCTCATTACAACTTCACTAGGCACATTATGCAATTCTTCATAAAAGCACAATTATGCAACATCTTTCACGAACCCATCTAAGAATGCTCACATTTTCACCTCATGAAGCAAATAGACAACTTATGCTAAATGCACATTTAACAAGAGGAGTACAATTTATGAAAACTCATTTTTTTTAAAACAAGAATTCAACTAAAACATGCATAACATAAGGAGACCATGGAAACTCTCTTTCACACAAGACTCCAAAACATGCTACCATCTACTAGGAACTCTTTGTCTTAGGCTTGAATAGAATATAAGGAAAGAGACAAGGACATCAACACTCTCACAACTTTACTATTCAACAAACCATCCCCCACTTAGAAGAAGCCCAACTAGACTATCATGAACAACACATAAGGACTTCATCACAAAAGCAAGGAACTATAACTTACTGGCACCTCCATCCGAATTAACTCCTTGGTCATTGTTGGCTTGGAGAGCATAGAAACGAGTCTTCTTTTGATCATCAACTTTAGGACCACTAAAAGAAGCTTGTCTAGTATCCCTTCCTTTAGCCGCAAGAGTAGGACAATCCCTCACCTTTTGATCATTCTTTCCACAACCATAGCACCCATTAGTACCAGCTAGACACTTCCCAAAATGCTTCTTCCCACAAGTGTGACAAGTAGGCTTAACAAATTGAGAACCACCACCTCTCTCTTGATTAACCTTAGGAGCACTTGCGGAATCTTGGTTAGGAGCCCTCTTTTTAAACCTAGGTTGACCTTGCTCATCGGATCTACCCCTCTTCAAATCTCTACCCAACCTCTTAAGCTTGGACTCCTCAATGGATTGAGCATACACCATAAGTCTAGAAATATCCATGTCATTATGGAGCATGGTCGTACGACACTCTTCCTTGACTAAGTCGGTTACACCGGTCACAAACCTACTCATCTCCTCTCTAGGGTTAGACACCAAAGATGGAGCGTATTTAGACAACAAGGTAAACTTCAACGAATACTCCTCCACATTCATGTTACCTTGCTTAAGATTTATGAACTCCTCAATCTTACACTCCCTCTTCTCCCGGGGAAAGTACCTTCCTAAGAATTCTTCCTTAAACTCTTCCCACTCTATAGGACCCGCTTCAACTGGCCTATTGGCTTTCCATTGTGTGAACCACACTTGGGCCACTTCCTTCAATTGGTAAGAAGCCAACTCCGCCTTTTCCCAAGAAGAAACCCCCATAGCATTGACTATCTTATAGATTTCATCCAAGAATTCTTGGGGATCTTCTCCCACTCTAGAGCCAAGAAAGATAGGAGGATTCATCCTCACAAAGTCTCTCAACCTCGAGGCCACGGTACTCTCATTACATTCACCCTTGGCCCCACATCTTGGTTAGCTTGAGCCGTCATGGCTTGAGCTAGAGTTAGAAAAGCCGCCCTAATCTTTTCATTAGTCATGGCCGGGGGAACCATCGAAACCTCATTCTCTTGATTTCCTATGGGGACTTGGTCACCTTGAAGACCTTGGGGAGGAACTCCCCCATCCACATTCTCTTCTTCCGCTCTCCTAGGATTATCCCTTGTATTCATATCCTATAAACACAAGAAAAAGGATTAGAAAAAGGGACACTTATAGAACCACACTCTAAGGCACGACTTCAAGAATATGAAAAAAGGGTAACTTCTATCGTCCTATAGACTCTCGCTCATAGATGTGTCGTGACTCACACCGATGAACAAGACTCTACCAGACGTGGCTTGTGAGACTTTGAACCTAAAACCATTCCCAAAACCTCATGCTTTGATACCAAATTTGTCATGACCCGAGAGAACTCCCTAGTCGTAACCGGCGTACTCGACCTCGAAGAGGTATAATACAAGCCTCTTAGATCATTCATTGCATACGATACTAAAAAAATAGAGAAGAATTAAAAACTTTATTCACACATAAAAATACTTTCATTAAAATAGCAAGCAGAAGACTTCTAACTTTATAGATTTATGTCTTAAAACCATCTAATACCTTTAGAGTACAACATTGGGCCTAAGCCCTTACAAATCTTTAAAACAATACTAAAAGACATAAAAGGGAACATGTAGGGTATTGTCCTTGAATCTATGAGGACTCACCAAGTCTTCATCTTCAAACACCTTAGAAACCTATCCATCATCCATAGCACAACAATATCTCTAATCTCTACACTTTAGTCAAAAGGGGAAGAAATGGGGTTAGCACAATTAAGTACCAAGTATGGAAGCAATGCAAAAATGGACATTAATTGTTGGAACATGATTTATGCCATTTGGTAAAACTTCATGAAAATACAAGTATAAGAGTCACAATACTCAACCATAACCAACATACAAGTCATTAACCACTTTAGCACATACTCCACATATAACCCATTCCTTCAACTTAAACCATCCACATCAAGTAACCCTTGGACAACACTTTGTGCAATGCATGGATAGCGTCCCATACCACCATCCACACTATAGCATCATCCTAAGGCCACCAAACGTGAACTTACCACTTATCATGCTTCATATCACAAGCCATCATGCACAACTAGTACTAATATTCAACACATAAACATATTCGTCAAAACAAATCATTTCATGATCTTAGGACCTCTATCTAAAGTTACCCTAAGACACACTTAAGTAAGACATGAAGTGGCCTCCCATACAACCTCTTCAAGCACACCTAAGTGTTCCTCAAGGCCACAATAGACAAGAACCTTTACATTTCAATACAACATGCTAAATAGTTCATTTCCTTAATATAAGAGAGATATGCCACATATTAAAAGGATGACAAGTCAACATTCTTCTTCAGAGTCATTTAGGACACATTCATGCATTTAGAGGACTTTCATACAATAGCCATTAAGGCTTAGGGAACTCACTTTAGTATCTTCAAAGCCTACTCGTGCCATGTGTAGTAGCATCCCATACTACTACCTAGACGTTGTAGAACCTATCCAATGACTAGAGTGCACATCCCACATGATGGGAATAGGCATTAACCGACATAGATCATACTATCTAGGCATGGAATCCGGAGTCTACCCTACTCCGTGGAAGGTGTTCTACTTACCAAGGGTAGAACTAGTACACAACCCATGTAGGGACATGGTTTAGGGGATAGCCAAAGACGTTCATTGTACTCTTGCCTCATACTCGGGAAGAGCTACCATTTTAACCATATCCACTCGGTGCTTAACCTTAGTTCCCATAGAGTAATTTCATTCACATGTATGTACTATAGAGGGCACCATCATTAGGTCTACCGACCCATAGCACATCTACCAAGAAGGGCACCACAAGGATATCTACCGATCAAGGTTCATTTCACACAAGAAGGAGGTTACCACCATTAGGTCTACCGCTTCAAGGTTTCACATTCGCATAGGGTCTTAGACTCATTATGAAGGGGAACCATGCTTAGGTCTACCGGTTCAAGACATAGCCTAGAATGCCTCATTAGTCATTTATAGAAGGGCACCAACTTAGGTCTACCGATCCTAGACATTCATTCATTCATTTATTTAAGAAGATGTTGCCAATCTAGGTCTACCAATTCATGCACAACTAGACACTTAAGTCAATATGTATTCATTACTCTAGATAAGGATGCCTAAGCCTACCAAGTCAAGAGATCATAGCTTTCATGTATCAAGAAGAGGCACCTAAGTCTACCAATTCAAGACATACATCACATTATAGAGATCCTTCACATTCTATCAACATCACATATGAACAAGAGACGACATAATTTCAATCACAATACAATAACACTTTATACAAGATCACTTTGGGATCACATGTACACCTTTATAGTCACAACATGATTACCTATACTTCATTTGATTCTAATTCAAATCCTTCACATCACATTCACGTATATGATACCATGTCAACACTTCAATTCCTTATACAATGCCTCTAAGTCCATAAACACAATACATTCAAAAAGTAAACACCTCCACCATAAGTGGATCACACATCAATCTATCACAATTCTATATCTATTTTACATTAACAATGAAGTTAGGTCTACTTACCCTTTTTCCAAAGCCACAATAACCATTCCTCAATTCTCCAACAATTCACAATAGATAAACATATATAATAATAGAAATCAACTATTCAACTCAATCTAAGCATAATTCCATCATCATTCAATCATAAACAATAAACCCACTTCATAAGCCAACTTTAGGGATTTTGTGAAATTAAGGGTTCATAGAGTTTTTCACCTTAAAACATCAATTAAACATCAATAATATCATATCTTATCATTTGAAATTGTTTCATGCAAGAACCCTTGAGTTTGAGTGAGAAAAAGGCTTTTTCATAAACTTTGGAAACTTTAAAATCTTTTGGAATTAGCTCTAGGGTGATAGCTTGCTCTAGATAAAGAACTCCCATACCTTTACTAAGATTCCCTAAGAGATTTGATGAATAAAGCTCCTTGAATCGAAACCCTAGCTCCCACTTCATCTTCATCTTCTTCCTTGAGTTAGAGAGAGATTTTTTGGGAGAGGAAGAACTCTTATTTTGATTTGGGGAAATAATGAGTAAAATACTAGTTTTAGGACTTAAAACTATATATACTAATGATATAAACCTTTAAAAATCAACCCCACTTAATAATAATAAAAAAGGGAATCACTTAAATTCCCCAATTTTGGGCAGCTCCGCCAGGGACCACACCCACTTGGACGGGACGTGAAGGGCACCACGGCTCGTGGTGGTGCCCGTTGTCCTTGAGGCAGTGGCTAACTTTGCCTTGCCAAGCCCCCTCAGGCTAAGTCACCTTCACGACCTCCTTCACGAGCCGTGGTCAAGACCATTGGCTGTGAAGTGGTCCGTGAAAGTTAGGGCAGTGGCTTGGCCAAAGTGCCTTGCTTGACATGACACCAAGGCATCTCCACGACCTCCTTCACGAGCCGTGGTCAAGACCACTGGCCATGGAGTGGTCCGTGAAGCCTTGAGGCAGTGTCTAGCCAAGGTTGGAAGCCTTGGCCTTTGGCGCCCTTCCTTCCTTGGCTTGACACAAGCCCAAGCATCCTAACCAACATAGAAAAGGCCTTCAACAACATTAAGTCTAACACGTGCCTTGACGTTGACTCCCCAAAATTTTCAAACAATACACCACTTAGAACACATATACTCACAAGACTAGTTTCCAAACGTCATGGTCGTCCCTTGAAGTTCGACCTCAAAACTCTTTAAACTAAACTTCAAAAGCCAAAACTTATTATTTAAATAAGTTAACCACTACTAAAACACATGAGAGGCTCTAGTTCTTCCTATTTCATTTTTAGGGTCATTACACAACAATACACATAAAACAGCCTCAAATATTCTTTATCGTACAACCAATTATTGAACTCACCACCCGCTTAAGTTCTTTATGATAGCACACCCATAATTCCTCATTCAAAATCATACATAAGGAGGAGGAAAATGTAGTAGACACCTTACCTCAATTTATGCAACTTGTCCTTATAACTTGAATTCCTCTAGAACTTCAACTTTCCTTCACACTTAAACCAAAGAAGAAGAGAAAAGTATCTTAATAATTAAGGAAAGTGAGCAGTAGCTTGTGGGAACTTCTGCCTTGTACTTATAATTAAGCATGGATAACATGTTTTCTACTCTTCCATGGGAGAATTAAGCTAAATCCATAAGTGTTTCTCTTACCTTGGTTTGCAGATATGAGGGTTTCTTCAAGAACCCTAGAAGGAATATTTAGGTTGCTCTTGAGATAAAAGCGAGAGATAGTTGAAGTGAATTGTGAATTTTGTGTGTTAAATAAGTGAAAAGATCAGCTCATATTAGGTTTATATGGAGCCTTCTTGCCCATAAAAAATAATCCTCTAGAACCTCCCTTTTTTGGTCCATTTTCAGCCACTAATTGGTCAAGTAGGTGATGCACCTGCTTATGTACATCAAGCAACTCAAAAGGTCAAACTAGGTGATGCACCTACTTGCTTTCACTTGGACTTAAATATATTGGGCCTTGGCAAATTTGGCTGCTGGGCTATAATTTCATTCCTTTTATTTAACTTAGTTTGGGCCTCCAGTGGGTCCATTAGCATAGGCACAAATCTGATCCATAAACCTTGGCCTTTTTAACTAGATCTGTATAGCTCAAGTAGGTGATGCACCTACTTGGTCCTTTGGACTGGTCAATAAGTCAAAGTAGGTGATGCACCTACTTGTCACCTACCAATTTAGTTAAGTCAATCAAGCAGCTCACTTATTTTATTCTATTTTTTAAATATTAATCTCTTTTGCTTTAACTTAGCACTTAACTTTCAACTTTAAGCTCAATTACCACCTTATTGTCTCTTTAAATACTCTTGTTGGAGTTAGCTTGTAGTACACATCCTGAAACGTGCAAGGCATCACATGACCTTCCGAGCTAGTTTAAACCAACGCTAAACATGTAAGAAACATGGTCCCTAACCTATACTATAAGGCTATGTCAAGTATCACAAGAATAGAACAAACATATGTGTAATACATGCTGTTACATTTGAACACCTAGTCCATGAATATCTAAGCCACAAAACCAGTAGTGTAAGAGTGGATGAGTATCATAAAATTTCCATACTTGGTTAGCTTATCTACCACCTGTCACGACCCGAGCCTACACCCTGGACGTGGCCGGCACTCAAGAACCATTGTTGGTCCCCAAGCGAACCCTCATTTTGGCTGACTACAAGCGGAAGACTAACTCAAGCATACAAAATCATTAAAAAATGAATAAAAATAATATATTCAACTCCCCATAAAATAGGCAACTTAAGTCTTTAAAACAGTTCACAAAATAAATGAACAAACTTCTGAAACACTATTGTTTATCTATGAAGCCTCTAAATGACAAGGACGGAAGTTGGGACAAGACCCCTGACATCCTAACAACTGATATAATTAAAAGTACAAGTGGAACCCTCCAGAGGCAAAGAGGCTCACCATAGCTAACTCGAACTGCATGTGGTATCAACGAATCTCCTGTTGATGATCCTGAATACCTGTATCTGCATCATGAAGAGATGCAAGCCAAATGGCTCAGTACATGGAATGTATGAGCATGTACGGGGAATTCTAAAGCATAAACATAAGCTTGAACTGGTGGAATAGAAACATACTTACCTTTTCTCAACTCACTCAACTCAACTCAACTTAGAGAAACATAGTTCAACTCAATGATAAGATATTCAACTCAGTGAAATAAGGCTCAACTCAATAATAAGATACTTAATATAAAGAAACAATAAAATATGCAATATATGGAAAACTCTTAAAATAGTAGATAGCTACTCAATGTATTAGAACATGCAATGTAACCGTGTTTGTATGCAAGAATACAATATAAACTCTATTAGTATATGAAAATACAAAATATCTCTGTGGGAGTTTCTCTAACCGACTACCATTACTATGAGCTATATGATGATACAACGTCTCACCCACGTTGCCAGAACTGTCCTATACTTTGTCAGGGTATAAGACCTACTCACTAAGTGGATCCACTAGTCTATGCTAAAAGCATTAAGGAATCATCTAAAAAGTATGACCCTTTCTACCCACATTGGCTACATGGTTTATGGGGGTTGTGAGTTATCTGAACTCTCCCTCATATTGGTGCTCAATATTACTACCAAAATATACTAACTCATATGTTTAAATACATAACTTTTTCTATGGTTTGAGATTATTACTCAAAAATCTTTCTCTTAAAAGAGATGGTACTCAAACTGCTCAAAACTCTTTTGAAAATCTTAGTTTCCTCTCATCTTAAATGTGAAAACATTTACTCTTGGGAATAGTTCCCATGTATTATTTTAAATAAAATGAACTCAGCTCTACTCTTCCACAACTCAGTGCTCAAGTCTTTAAAACAAGTTTTAAAACCTTTTGTAAAAAGACTTCTTAAAATGGGGTTCATGCCGAATTATGGACGTGAACGACTCAATTCAAGGACATGCATAGAACTTAATACTTGGAACTCAACAACTTCAGAACTCAAGGAGTCAATGATACTACTCATCTCAAGAATGCTCGACTCGGAGGGTTCATGCGGAATTATGGGCATGAACTACTCAAATCAAGGACTCAATGATATCTCTCATCTCAGGACTTCTCGACTCATAGGGTTCATGCGGAATTATGGGCATGAACTACTCAACTGAAAGACTCAATGATGCCTCTCATCTCAAGACTGCTCGACTCATAGGGTTCATGCGGAATTATGGGCATGAACAACTCAACTCAAAGGATTAATGGGTAACATGTAGTAGTCCCATAAGTAGGAATATAATCTCAAAAGGATTAGGAACTCAATGCTCAAAGACTTAGAACTCGAAGATACTACTCCTCTCAAAGATGCTTAATCTATGAAGTTCATGTGGAATTTATGGGTATGAACGACTCGACCTGAGGTTCTACATAACAATATGAACTCATGTATACGACTTTTCTCATTCTCATACTTACTTCCTCAAAACTCAGTTTAAAACCTAAGTGTTGGCTTCGAAAAGCTTCTCAAGATTGATAACTCAAAATAGGGTTCATGCTGAATTATAGACATGAACAAATCAACTCAAGGATCTCAATAAAAATATAGAAACTCAATAATTAGGAATATAATTTTTAAAAGAACCATGAACTCAAGAACTCAAATCAACTTATCTCAAGAATACTCAAATCTAGGGGTAAAATTTCAGATTTCTCTTTTCCTAATTTGAAAGAAGATGTAGGGCTTGAGAAGGAACTAGTCCAACACTATGATAGCCTTACATACCTATAAGAACAATGTTCTTGAAGAAACTTGAAGAAGAACTTGATTAGAAGCCTTGAAACCCTAGCTTGAAGGTAAACAATCAAGAAAACCTTTCTTGAGATTCTTGAATTAGTTTCTTGAAATCTCTATGGCAAAGATTTATGATTTTCATTAGTTATTCATAATTGTATGGAGGAATTTGAGTTGAAAAGAATGGAATTCTTTGAGAAAGACTTACCTTGAAGAAGAATCTTGAAAAAGATTGAAAGAATCTTGAATGGAGTCTTCTACTTTGATTTTTCCTTAGGGTTTTGCCCTAGGGTTTGAGATAGAAGAGAATGATGGACTAAAAGATGAAAATCCGATTGTTTGAGCCTTTTATTAGTTAAGAAATTCGTTGAGGATTTTCTTGGAGGTAAAAAACCAAAAACAACACTTTTTAATGTTTTCCCGTCGGCTAATTCGTAACAGCACTGTATAGGTTACTAAAATAGTCATAACTTTTTACTCAAAAATTAGATGGATGCGAAATTAGTGGCGTTGGAAAGTAGATTAAAATACCTTTAATTTAATAGGTTATGGCTCATGTTACTCTTTATATTCAAAGAGATATGGTTGTTTGAAGTTGACCCAAGTAGAATCTTACATCAAAACTTAATCGATAAGGAAACTTCAAGAACACTTATCAAAAACTCATCAAGAAATTAAATTGCTCAATATTTATGGATAGATTCGTAAAAGAAACTCATGATTGGTGTGTGGGTGAAAGAACCCAACTCTATGGAAACTTACATACCTTAAAAAACTAGGTTCTTGGCGAAATCTTGAATTTCTTGAACGAACGCTTGAAACTTTGAACTTTTTCTCCTCTTGAATCTTCTCTCTAAAACCCTAAACGCTTGTGGGGATGAATGAAACTAATTCTAATCAGTTTAGACTCCTAAAACCTTACTAAAAACGCTCAAATCTTATTGGGTAAGGAAAAGACCGAAATACCCCTCATATTTTCGGGTAGCTTTCCTTAATTGGACAGCCCGACTTCAAACGGGAATATCTCCCTCATATGAGCTCGAAATTTAGCAAACTCGAAGGCGTTGGAAATATAACTCAAAGACCTTTCATTTTCCATCTCATGGCATACTTAACTCATCCTGTACTGAGAGTTATGGTCATTTGAAGTTGACCCAAAACTCATAACTTAAGCATAACTTGCAAAATTTCATATTTTGCTATTTCCCATTTAGTTCTTTTTGGAACTCAAGGTGCTACATCTAGTGACATGGCCTTAATACTTAATAAATTTTAAATTCCTTGGTAAAATACTACTCACAACGAAGGATGGTTCAAGTCTTAGCTCAAAAGATTTCTGGGGTGTTACAATATCTCTCCCTTGGAATCATTCGTCCTCGTATGACGACTGGACTGGGTATGGAATAGGGTTAATCTTACTAAGGTCTGAGTCTAATGGTATGCTCTTACTATATTCAAGCTTAACCCAAATCATTAGGTTCAGTTTCTAAACCTCGATAGGGAATCTCATCCTAAAAATACTACTCTCTACCACTACATTTAATCAACCTTGGGCTCATATCAAGAACCACCTAATGTTTAACAACACCACATTCAAGCTTAGTAACCAACTCCCTCGGAACCAACTAAGGGATCTCATTTGACTATTCCTCATAGTAAAACCTCATCCTCCTCATTTATACCCTTAGATGGAATTATCACACCATCACTATCACGATAAGAACATCAACCTCCTCTTTCTAACATCACTCCATTACTAAAAGGACCTCTGAAAGGATATCTCCCATAATCTTTGGAACTCATTACTATCTTACTCTCAAACACTTGACTTGATTTCTCATCTTGTCATCTCCCCGGTCTAAAGATGACACTTGAAGGCTATTAACCCATTCCAACATATCTAACTTGTCTACATCCTGTTTTACTATAACACTCAGGAGAAGCTTATCTCATGACTACCAAACTCTCCATAAGCAGGTACTAAGACCTCTTTCTAATTACATACCCTCTCGGTACACCTCTTAATGCTCTTTTTACTCTTGTGACTTATCCACACTTCACTACCATTATTTAAAGTCTAGGGTCTCTCACTTGTACCACTCATATTTATTGCGGCTAACATCTCAATTCCTCACTTACTCTATGTCAAGTCCACCCGATCAAATCCCAAGACTGACATCATCACCCTCATGTTGACATTCTTTCGATCATGATACTCATCTCAAATTCAAGCTTAATGTTCATTACTAAACATAAATATCAATACGATTGCTCGCCTACTATGTTATACCTCATTACTTGATCAATTCTATAACCTTCTGAACATCACGACCCTCTCAAACAAATCATAAGCCTAACTTAGATCTATCACTTTATGAATACTTTTTCTCTTCTATTCAACACCTACACTTGGTCATTACCTACACAATGACACTTCATCACAAACTCCTTTTTAGCTAATACACACTCTACCTCCTATGATGGAATCTTCACAACTCATCATTTCTTAGTCTACCCATAAGAGAAAACTCCTCATTAATAACTTATTAGGTGCATGACTATAATAACATAATCTTCCCCATCACTATCTCCCTTTCATAGATCTCTATACCTCTGCATACTTTCCCCTAACTCTGGTCACTTTCACTACTATTACTCGCGCTCTTGTAACTCATGCTACCTTTTCGGATGAAAATACTACCCAAGCTCTAAATATACTTTCTCATAAGGATATCAACTGAAAAAAGGCTTAGAGAAGAGAGTACAACTCGCTTTAAGCTCAAATGCACGAGTCATATGAATATGGGTGCATTCCTCTGAAACTGAACACTTACTCACTCATGGGCTTCACTCAAGCCCCTCTGGAGTCACATAACTTCCTCAAGACTCTTGTTAAGAATAACTCATCCATAAAGGACTGAATTTTCTTTTCAACAACCTCTAGTATGGGGGTGGTCGAATGGATATGAGAGCACACGAGTTAAATAAATCTCTATGACATAGCTCTATTGCACTATTAAGAGTATGAAATAAGGGAAACTTTTCCTAAATGTCTGTAGTCACTTATTTATAAAAGTGGGGCCCTCACAACCACAAATAAGATCCTACTTGACACGGAGAAACCCTATGACTCTTGAACTCTATGCTCTGATACCAAGTTTGTCACGATCCGAGCCTACACCCTAGACATGGACAGCTCTCGAGAACCATTGTTGGTCCCTAAGCGAACCCTCATCCTAGCTGACTACAAGTAGAAGACTAACTCAAGCATACATAAGCATTATAAAAATGAATAAAAATAATATATTCAACATGCCATAAAATAGGCAACTTAAGTGTTTAAAACATTTAACAAAATAAATGAACATACTTCTAAAACTCTATTGCCTATCTATGAAGCCTCTAACTGACAAAGACGAAAGTTGGGACAGTACCACTGACATCTTAAAAACTAATATAACTGAAAGTACAAGTGGAACCCTCCAGAAGCAAGGAGGCTCACCGTAGCTAACTCAAACTGCATGCGGTATCAACGAAGCTCCTGCTGATGGTCCTAAATACTTGTATCTATATCATGAAATGATGGAGGCCAAATGGCTCAGTATGTGGAATGTACGAGCATGTAAGGGGAATTTTAAAGCATAAACGTAAGCTTGAACTAGTGGAATAGAAACGTACTTACTTTTTCTCAACTCACTCAACTCAACTCAACTTAAAGAAACATAGTTCAACTCAATGATAAGATATTCAACTCAGTGAAATAAGGCTCAACTCAATAATAAGATACTTGACTCTGGGTACTCAACTCTGGATAATCAACTCAATATAAAGCAGCAATAAAAGATGTAATTTATGAAAAACTCTTAAAATAGTAGATAGCAACTCAATGTATTAGAACTTGCAATGTAACTCTGTTTGTATGCAAGAATACAATATAAACTTTGTTTATATATGAAAATACAAAATATCTCTGTGAGAGTTTCTCTAACCGACATCCATCACTATGAGCTATGTGATGATACAATGTCTCACCCACGCTGCCAGAACTGTCCCATATTTTCTTAGGGTATAAGACCTACCCACTAAGTGGATCCACTAGTCTATGCTAAAAGCATTAAGGAATCATCTAAAAAATATGACCCTTTCTACCCATGTTGGCTACATGGTTTATGGGGGGCTGTGAGTTATCTGAACTCTCCCCCATATTGGTGCTCAATACTACTCCCAAAATATACTAGCTCATATGTTTAAAAACATAACTTTTTCTGTGGTTTGAGATTATTACTCCAAAATCTTTCTCTTAAAAGAGATGGTACTCAAACTACTCAAAACTCTTTTGAAAATCTCAGTTTTCTCTTATCTTGAATGTGAAAACATTTACTCTTGGGAATACATAGTTCCCATATATTATTTTAAAGAAAATGAACTCAGCTCTACTCTTCCTCAACTCAGTGCTCAAGTTTTTAAAACAAGTTTTAAAACAATTTTTAAAAAGACTTCTTAAAATGGGTTTCATGCCGAATTGTGGACGTGAACGACTCAATTCAAGAACATGCATATAACTCAATACTTAGAACTCAACAACTCCAGAATTCAAGGAGTCAATGATATTACTCATCTCAAGAATGCTCGACTCGGAAGGTTCATGCGGAATTATGGGCATGAACTACTCAACTCAAGGACTCAATGATACCTCTCATCGCAGGACTGCTCGAATCATAGGGTTCATGCGAAATTATGGACATGAACTACTCAACTGAAGGACTCAATGATGCCTCTCATCTCAAGACTGCTCGACTCATAGGGTTCATGCGGAATCATGGGAATGAACAACTTAACTCAAGGGCTTCATGGGTAACATGTAGTAGTCCCATAAGTAGGAATATAATCTCAAAAGGATTAGGAACTCAATGCTCAAAGACTTAGAACTCGAAGATACTACTCCTCTCAAAGATGCTTAATGTATGAAGTTCATGCAGAATTTATGGACATGAACGACTCGACTCGAGGGTGTACATAACAATATGAACTCATGTATACGATTTTTCTCATTCTCATCCTTACTTCCTCAAAACTCAGTTTAAAACTCAAGTGTTGACTTTGAAAACTTATCAAGATTTGTAACTCAAAATAGGGTTCATGTTGAATTATAGATATGAACAAATCAACTCAAGGATCTCAATATTAATAAAAATATAGAAACTCAATAATTAGGAATAGAACTTTTAAAAGAATCATGAACTCAAATCAACTTATCTCAAGAATACTCAAATATAGGGGTAAAACCCCAGATTTCTCTTTTACTGATTTGAAAGAAGATGTAGGGAGTGAGGAAGAACTAGTACAACACTACGATAGCCTTACATACATGTAAGAACAATGTTCTTGAAGAATCTTTGAAGAAGAATTTGATTAGAAGCCTTGAAACCCTAGCTTGAAGGTAAACAATCAAGAAAACCTTTCTTGAGATTCTTGAATTAGTTTCTTGAAATCTCTATGGCCACGATTTATTATCTTCATTAGTGATTCATAATTGTCTGGAGGAATTTGAGTTGAAAAGAATGGAATTATTGGAGAAAGACTTACCTTGAAGAAGAATCTTGAAAAAATTGAAAGAATCTTGAATAGAGTCTTCTACTTTGATTTTTCCTTAGGGTTTTTCCCTAGGGTTTGAGATATAAGAGAATGATGGACTAAAAGATGAAAATCTGGTTGTTTTGAGCCTTTTATTAGTCAATAAATTAGTTTAGGATTTTCTTGGAGGTAAAAAATAGAACCCTTTTTATTATTTTCCCGTCGGCTAATTTGTAACAGCACTGTATAGGTTACTAAAATAGTCATAACTTTTTACTCAGAAATTGGATTGATGCGAAATTGGTGGCGTGGAAAGAAGATTCAAATACCTTTAATTTAATAGGTTATGGCTCAAGTAACTCTTTATATTCTAAGAGATATGGTCGTTTGAAGTTGACCCAAGTAGAATCTTATATCAAAACTTAATCGATAAGGAAACTTCAAGAACACTTATCAAGAACTCATCAAGAAATTAAATTGCTCAATATTTATGGATAGATTCGTAAAAGAAACTCATGATTGGTGTGTGGGTGAACGAACCCAACACTATGGAAGCTTACATACCTCAAAGAACTAGGTTCTTGGCGAAATCTTGAATTTCTTGAACGAACTCTTGAAACTTTGAACTTTTTCTCTTCTTGAATCTTCTCTCTAAAACCCTAAACGCTTTTGGGGATGAATGAAACTAATTCTAATCAGTTTAGACTCCTAAAACCTTATTAAAAACGCTTAAATCCAATTGCATAAGGAAAAGACCGAAATACCCCTCATATTTTCAGGTAGCTTTCCTTAATTAGACAGCCCGACTTCAAACAGGAATATCTCCCTCATACGAGTTCAAAATTTAGCAAACTAGATGGAGTTGGAAAGATAATTCAAAGACCTTTCATTTTCCATCTCATGGCACACCTAACGCATCGTGTATTGAGAGTTATGGTCGTTTGAAGTTAACCCAAAACTCATAACTTAAGCATAACTTGCAAAATTTTAGATTTTGCTATTTCCAATTTAGTTCTTTTTGGAACTCAAGGTGCTACATCTAGTTACATGACCTTAATACTTAAGAAATTTTAACTTCCTTGGTAAAATACTACTCACAACGAAGGATGGTTCAAGTCTTAGCTCAAAAACTTTCTGGTGTGTTACACCACCATAAGGATGGTGGTTTTTCCCTTAAAATTTAGAAGCTTATCAATGAAGTTTATAGTTATGCAAGATTATGAGGTTTTGGGAATAACCAAAGATTGTAAGAGGCCATGAGTTTCTGAGGTGTCATACTTACTTTTTTTGACAAATTGAGCACTTCCTAACATATTCATTTACACCTTCCATGAGATTCTTCCAATAGAAAATAGTAGCTAGCCTTCTGTACATATTCTCTATTCCTGAGTCCCCCCCTCCCCCACCATAGTGTTATCATGCCATAGTTTCATGATGCCATTTCTTAGTGTGCATCTGCTCCAATAACTAGCTTACCATACTTCCTCTGTTTTTGGTTGATGTAAGTGTATTCCTTCATTTTTTCAACTTGTTCTTCCATTTTCTAGGTAAGAGATCTCAGATCCTGGTCCTTGTTCCAAAGTGTCGTGATTCTATGAAGTAAAGTATGATTTGTATGTGTGATGTGCCAGCATTTAACGACATATATGATGCTTTTACTAAGGATATTTGTGAGAACTTGAGTAATAAATAGTGTCATTTTGATAAGTTTAACACTATGATAGCCAGAAAAAATGTGAAGACAGAAAGAAGAAAGAAGAGTGAAACGGAGCTAAGTGCCAACAAATTAGCCTTAATGATATCACTGATTGGTCGTCATCCCTATGACTTACCGTTAGTTGCCACGTCAGCTATCCAAAAAACCCAGGACACTCAGTAAACTTTGACAACAACCTTGTAATGAGCCATTATCTCTGGCATCAAAATAGCAGGAGTTAGGCTAACAGTTGTAGAAGTTTATGATGGGCACTATGACGGACCGTCACTCCTATGACAGGCCGTCAGGGCCTTCATCACACGTACCTCGGGATCTGCAATTTTTATTTTTAAAATTTGAATTTTCTAGGAATTATAAATACTTTTTCTAAGGTTCTTTATAGAACGTTCGTTATTCTGGAGATTTGTAGCTTTTATCATTGAAGAACAGATTACTCTTGATTAAGTTTTGAAGGAGACTTTGTGAGTTTATTAATATCATTGTCATCTATTATTTTCGTCTCTTGTAAGTTTTTACTTTTCTTGAATGAATGCAATTTTGTTGTTGTTTCATTAAGCATTAGCAACTAAAATCCTCAACCAAGGGTTGTGGGACCCATGATAACTTAACCTAAAATAAGGGAATTCATGGACTAAAATTTGCACTACAAACATATATCTTGTTAACTATTTCATTTAGATCGATTTCTAATAGTTGCAAACATTAGGACCTGTCTTAGGTTTGACTAGTTTGAGTAAAATAGTGTAAAACTTGAGAAAATAGTTAATGACACAATTCGGGGATTTAAACCCGTCTAATAGTTAATGGTGTAGCAAGATTAGCTATTTGAGTTACTATCATTGAATTGAGATAAACACTTCAGTTCGAGAGAATGAAAGTGATATGCAGTTGAAGTGGTTGAGACATTGTTAATTGTAATTGAGGTTGATAAAAACCGGTATATTATGCAGTGCGGAGTCTAGATCTATAATTTACCCGAAACTAAGTTGTAACAAGTAACGATTAACAATAAAACTTGATTTATGATAATTATGGAGAATTAACCAAGATTTTAGTCACCATGAATATTTAACCAATTTTTGAGTAAATTATAGACCTAGACTCCGCACTGCGTAATATACCGTTTTGATCAACCCCATCTACAGTTAACAGTCTCTCAACTACATCAACTGCATATCAATTTCATTCTCTTGAACTGAAAGTGTTTATCTCAATTCAATGATAGTAACTCATAGAGCTAATATTGCTACAACATTAACTATTATACAGGTTCAAATCCTCAAATCGTGTCATTAAATCTGTAACATCTTGGCTTCAAAATAGAGGATAGCATGTCAGAACTTCAAGGTGCCACCCTACAAGGACCAACCATGGGTCAATGGAGGAGCACCAAGAAAACTGCCTAAGGCAATGAACCACTCCAAGACCCACGCCCCATGGATGGTTCCACGACTCGTGGTTAGGGGGTCCGTGGATGGCCATTTTTATCCGTCAAGACCACGCTTGACCAGGATGGACCGTAGGTCCATCCACGGTTCGTCAATTGTGGTCTCGTGGGTCAAGCCTGGACGGTTATTTTGGGGACACAATGGTCTTTTCCAGTTTTAATTAAATTGAAGTGGTGTCCTTTTGCCTAAGTCTAAAACACCTATATAAGTATTTTAACCCCACAAAATTCCCCATGCAAGTTATTCTCTCAAATCCCGAAAGAAAACCCAAAACTCCTCTAAAAAATTCTCTCTCTAGAAGTTGGAAGAAGAAGGAAGAAATTGAAGCTAGGTCAAATTCAAGTCTCCAATATGCAAGGTTGTGATTTCCATATGAAAGGATATGAGGTGATTTCCATACTCATTAGAATTGAATAAGAGGTGAGTCCCCATGTTCCTATTATGATGAATGGACATGGAGGCAAGTATCCATGCTCCTTATGAAATTATGTGGAGGCGAGTACCCGCGTCATATGATGAGATTGTGGAGGTGAGTACCCGCGATCTAAAAGTAATTGAGGCAAGAGGCAATGTCACGACCCAGGGGTACCCCCTAGATGTAACATGGTGTAGTTGACCGCGAAGGGGTCGCATACAATCCCTTAGCATATCCTGAACATAAGATAATAGAAAATACGGGAAAATTTAAAAATTTTACAATCGAAGTCATTTTTCATAAAAGCAAACGGAAGACTTTCTACACTTTGTCTCAAACCATCTAATACAATTTTTTAGGACTCAACCCATACAATAGTCTCAAACATGAAATAAAGACATAAAGGAAAAGGGTTGGTTTGTCCTCGAAGCTATGAGGACTCACCAAGATCGTCAACTCTTCTTGCACCTTAGAAACCTAGCCTCCAAATGAACTCAATCTCCAAGACCCTACATTTGATTAGAATGTAGGCAATATGCGTTAGTACAAAATGTACCAAGTATGGAAGCTAGTACAACATCATAAGAGCATCTCAAAATAGTTAGTCAACATAAGACATAAATATAAGAGATAATAACAGAATCATCATAGTCATAGCAAAATCTCCAATATAAGCATCACATGAACACATGAACACAAGTCAACATAAGACATAGTTAATGAGCATAGGAGATAAGTCATAACAATATAAGCACAATTGACTCTTAGTCATAAATACCATAATAGAACCATTCTCAAGTAACCTCAAAAGCATGCATGTGCAAAGCAAGAATAGCATCCCATAATACCACCCAAGCCAAGTATCCCTTTTTGGTCATCCTAATCATGTTCTATAGGCATAGTTAAGTCTTAAACCTTTATACCATAAGGGCACCATACTCCTAAGTAACTTCAAAGCACACTTGTGCAATGTATGAAAGGCATCCCATAATACCCTCCACACTAAGCATAACCTTGAAGTCATCCTAGTCATATTCACTCTCCTTTGGTATCACTATTGGCTTATTTCATGTAGACAAAGGAATTATCACCTCTAATCAATCATGTCTTGGAAGGCATCTATTGCAACAATTCATCAAGAATCACTCATGTAAGATAACACTCATAAGGTAACTTTTAATCATACTTGTACAAGGCATGAGTAGCTATCACACCCCACCCTAGGTTAGGCGGACAAGTACCATATGAACACATGCTTTACAACTGACCTATGAAGAGAAAGTGAACTACTATGCATATAGATTTGCTACTGAGAAGCTACATATACAACACATGTCGACTAGCTGAACCAATACATGTGATAGGTAAAACTATGAATACAGATGATAGTTTTAAAATGTCTACAAAGCCTCTACTAGAATACATAACTGTACAACTATCAAAATACGCATAGTAAAGACTCGGCAAAGTCCCGACTCAACCTGGAGCTCACCAACAACCATTGAGTATCATGTGCTGGGGAGATCTACTAGTTGAGTACCTATACCTGCAGCATGGAATGCAGCGTCCCCAATGAGGGACGTCAATACGAAAGAATGTACTGAATATGTAAGGCATAATACAATGATATGTAAAATGAGAGCTCAAGTGAAACCAAATACAAATAGGTAAGGATTAGAGACCACCTTTGCTTATACTTTTGGAATCGCGTATGTTACATTTTCTTATTTACTTTTCTATGCGTTCTAATCTTTATAAGGCATATGATACAAATGACCAGATGATCAGTGGTAGAAGAGGATGACCCATGCTAGGCATTTAACCCCTGGGATGCTGTCTTCATAATTCAACCAATTGGGATCGACCCATGCTAGGCCATCACCCCTGAGCTGCCACCTTTCTATACCAAATGGGATCGGCCCATGCTAGGCTTTCGCCCCTGAGCTGCCACCCTGCCATACCAATTGGGATCGACCCATGCTAAGCATTTGCCCCTGGGCTGCCACCCATCATTATACAAATTGCTTCACTTAGATTCTTTAATCTTTGAGATTGTTGTTTTGATGTTCATAACTCTTTTGAGATTATTCTTTTGAAGATCATAACTCTTTTGAGATTGTTATTTTGGTGGTCATAATCATTGTTGAGACTTGGAACTATGAACCACTAGTAGAAGACATGTGAATATGGACTTACGATAATAACAATGACATGGGAAGCAAATGTGACACCAACGTAATACTTAGGAGCTTATCTGACTCAGTAAGCGTTTTGACATTTCAAGTTGAAGCACATATCAAGTGAAGACATTTAACATTCATCCAAGAGATTTGAACTCTATATGGTAGCCAAATACTCACTAACTAATATCAAATACAACGTACACATGAAAGTGGAACCAAGGGAGAACGTGAGCAGATTCAACTTAAGGACAGATACATATTCCAAGTAAGTACATATAAACTGTACTATAGAGCAAGTAGGGATCTTGTGAGGTAACATAATAGTCTAACACAATAGGAGTAATAACCAATAAAGGGAACATATAAACATGTGACAAGATGACATATATGATGGAATAGATAATTGAAGCAAGTTGGCTTGATATGGGCAGATTGTATATCCAACATATAAACATATGTACCATGTGTAATCTAGGATCACTTTGATTTATATAAGGGGAATACGTGCCAAGGGTACTTTGACGATGAAACATGTTTAACCTTGCATGCTAATACTTGGTAGAGTAAGCACACACATTTAGTAATAAACTCATATTAGAGTACTCACTTTAACACCTAGGGAGTAGGAACTGCAACTATGGATCAGTCACTACCAAGGGCACTTAGAAAGCTTACTCTTTGTAATATAAGTGTTGGATTCATGCCAAAGAAATAGGAAATCGAATAGCCTTACATACCTTGCTGCACAACTTTGGATATTACAACGAGTTAACCGTCTTCCTTTCAGATTTTTTATCTTGCTGGACAGAAACCTCACTTGCTAAGACTTGGATTCTTCAAGGTTTAGGTTGTCCTCTCCCCCTTAACTTGATGTTAAATCAGATTGTTCACTTGAATTCCTTAAGATGGGATATGTTCTACTAACTTGTACTTTAAAAAGAAAGGGTTTGCTTCAGATTTTAATGGTGAATCCATAGATCAGAACTCTTGGAGCTTCTATGGCTTTCCCTGGGAGCAATTTTCTGGAGAATAAGTGATGAAGGAGATGTGATAAGCTTGAGTGCTTTAGAGGTCCCTTTTGGACGTTTCCACTTAATAAATTCGAGAAATAATATGGTCCTTTACTTTTA
Organism: Solanum acaule; assembly: GCA_036250505.1. NCBI lineage: Eukaryota > Viridiplantae > Streptophyta > Magnoliopsida > Solanales > Solanaceae > Solanum > Solanum acaule. The sequence continues at coordinate 108,421 of JAJOOR010000687.1, forward strand.
AGCAAGCAGGTGCATCACCTCCTTAATTTCTGCCACAAGTTTTTAAGTAGGTGGATCACCTACTTGCCCTTTACACTTAAAATGAAGTCCACTAATTCTAAGTAGGTGCATCACCTACTTGCCCTTTTCACTTAAAAAGGCAGTCCACTAATTCTAAGTTGGTGCATCACCTACTTGTCACCTACTAGCATAGTTTAGTCAAGCAAGCACCTCACTTATTTTACACCATTTTTTCAATCTTAGTTTCTTTACAAGACTGTAACACTAATACGCACTTGACCACTTTGACTCTTACATCAAATACCACCTTTTACTATCTCACTTTAAACCTATTCTATTGTCACTAGTCGCTTAGGAATTCGAGTCCATAACTATACCACAAGGCAACGTAGAATACGGGATGTTACAGTAGCATCCCATACTACTACTCATACTAAGTACTTATTTAGGTCATCATACTCATGTTCCTTAACTTAGAGACTAGCCCTCTTTTTAAAGCATGGAACACTAGGAGACACTTTACTAAGTCTATCTTAGTTCCTTCTTGTTTGAACCCTAAGAGATACTATACCAGGTACAACTTAGTTCATCATATTGGAACTTCTAGGAAATGCTACTTAAAGCACAATCTAAGTTCATTAGACTTGAACTCTTGGAGATGCTACTTAAAGCATAATCTTAGTTCATTATAAAGTTGGACACTATGTAGATACTTCTTTTAGCATGTCTAGGTTCTTTATTATTATTATGGACTCTATGAGGCACTACTCAAGAATATCTAAGTCTATTTATACTCTTGAACATTATGAGGTTCTTCATTAACTTGTCTTAGTCCCTCATTACTTAGAACCCTAGGATATACTATATTAAGTACATCTTAGTTCATTAAAGTTGAACCCTAGGATATACTACACTAGGTATATCTTAGTTCATCATATTTGAACTCTAGGAGATACTACTTAAAGCATACTCTTAGTTCATTTAGTTTGATCTCTAGGAGATGCTCCTTCAAGCATAATCGTAGACCATTACTTGCATTGGACTCTAAGAGATGCTACTTTATGCATAATCTTAGCCCATGAGGTTTGAACTCTAGGAGATGCTACATTGAGCACAATCTTAGTTCATTACCAATCTTGTTTAATTGGGATATAGCCTTAACCGACATGAGAACATATGAGTTATCACATAATCTCCAATGGTGTTACCCACACCATTAAGGGTTGGTCCACTTGCCAAGGTAGGACCGGTTTGTTAGCTTAGTCAAATCCACTAGCTAACTTCCTACGGGGCATGTAGTTATGGGATACGAAGATTGCTACTAGAAACTCAAACTCCACTAGGTGAGGCTTCCATCTCAAGAGACACACTAGGGGAAATCAATACTCTTCTAGGTGAGAGATCCCTTGTGGGAATCCCAAACTAACTAGGTGGAACCTCCATGAAAGCCCAAACTCAACTAGGTGGGAACCTCCATCTCATTTCAATATCCACTTGGTGCTAGGCATAAATCCCACAAGATAGTCATTAAGTCTCTACTTTGACTCAAGTTGATGGAAAGGTGTTCTTGACCACTAATCCATGCTAATAACTCTTTTAGGCCATGTGTGAGCAACTATCACCATCCATGACCTAGGTATAAAGGCTTGCTAGCCTTTGGTTCAATTAGTTAGGAGAAGTCCTTCAACCCTAGAACCATTATTACTATGTGAGAAGTCTTTCATGTTAAGTTCATATTCATACTTAGTATCATGTCTAGAATTCTACAGTAGGAAAGTATATAATCATGACCTAAGTGATTCTATCATTTCCTACCATCTATGATTCATAAGGTGGTCTAAGTAGGTAAAGGTCTCTCAACACAATTCTATTCATTAGCCTTGGATTCGTATGTAGGTTTAACTCTCAAAGCCTTAGGATCTAAAGTTAATCATATTAGCATCTTGATTAATCCCTAATGATCATCATTCATCATTATGGCTCCTCATTCTCAATGACTCTACATCATGGAAGTATATTATGAACCTAGATTACAAGACATTCAATCACATTTTTTAATACTAGGTGATTCTAGTCATAATTTGTCTTAGAGGTTCAATTTCATCTTTACAAGTACAGATCAATCATGTAGTATAGAGTCTAGTTTAATTCATATCTAGGTATTCATAATCTTGATCAATTACTACATACAACATTGATTTAGGAAGATCACTCATGAACCTTCAAATTCACCTCTAATGGTATCAACCCATAATTATCACCACATACATCAATTTAGATAAGGTTTAACCATAGAAATCACATGAAATAATCATAATATATTTAAACAAAGCTAATTCAATCATAATTGGATGTTATCCACTAGATTGGAATCACATCCAAATCCTACCCACAATGCAATCACAACCCTAGTTAGAATTGGGTTCTTGAGTTCATAATTTGGGAGAAAACTATGGGGGCTCCATGGGTGGAAGAACCCATGGATGAATAAGCTTTACATATCTTAATCAAAGCCCTAAACAAAGCCTGAATCAATGGGGGGAAATCGCCCTAATCTGCTGCCCTCTTCTCTTCTCTTCTTCTTCTTCTTCTTCTTCTTCTTCTTCAATTCTAGACATATGATTTTTGGAGAGAGTTTTGGGGTCTTTAGATGAATGAGTTAAAGTGATTAGTTTAGGGTCTATTAACTATTTATAGGAGGTTAATTAACTAACTAATCGTCCCTCCTAACCCCTCAACTAATTACTAAACTAACCCCTAAACACTAACTTAAAAACTAAAACTCCAAAACTGGCAGCATTCACGAGACCCCCATCCACGGACCGTGGATGGGTCTACTGGATGTGGTTTGGGTCCGTGGTTTGGACCTGGGGCTCATATGTTGCAGGCCAACTCAGACCTGACCTATGCCCATGACCTACGGGGCGTAGGTTGATCTACTGGCCGTGAATGGCCAACCGTGGTTCACCATTTTTGACAGCTTTTGGGGACTGTTTTGGGGTCCTCCTCAAGGACCCCTCGGGTGGTCCTTGGGGATTCGTACCCGGACGTTTAACCCCTAAACATGTCATTCTAAGTACGAGAGTCATTTCTATGAGTTTTAACCCTCATACAACACTCCAAAACTCCACTACAAGACTCTACAACACACTAGTTCAACTCACTAAAATATGGGGTGTTACAGGCGAATACCCATTAGCCTTTGTAAGTAAGGCATGAGGCGAATACCCATTAGCCTTTGTAAGTAAGGCATGAGGCGAATACCCATTAGCCTTTATAAGCTAGGAAAATAGGTGAATCCCCATGTCATTAAAAGTAGGTATGAATAATGTGAATAATATTATGATAAAGGAATAGTTTGGATTGTTGCTAGATATGCCTTCCATGAGGTAAGTTTACTAGAAGCGGATGACCCAAGTCTTGACTAAGGATAAGTGAGGTTGATTGAGAAGTACTCCTTCCTTATTATGATGATGATTTATGTGTAATGATTATGCTTATGGTTTATATTGACTAACCATGATGTTTATGTTGTTTATGCTAGCTATCATAATTAGTACATGATTTTACTAACGCATACTCTTGCCTACATTCTTATCAAATGTAGGGTCCGGCGACATAGATTCTCACACTCATGGTTAGCTTCATTGTTGATCAAGAAAGTGAAGTTTTGGTGAGTCCTCATTGTGCTTGAGGATGTGATCACCACTTTCTTTTAAGTTCTTTCATTTTATGTCTTGGACTATTGTATGGGTTGTGACCCAAGACTTTATTCATGTTGTTTAGATGGTTTGAGACACGTGTATTAGACTTCCTCTCGTTTTATATAAAGACTTTGATTGTATTGAAATATTTTAAATTTTACTCACCATTTTCTATTACTATATGGTATGATATGCTAAGTGGCTTGTATGAGGCCTCTCGGGATCTTATACGTCTTGTTACATATAGGGGTACCCCTGGGTCGTGACAAACTATTTTCCTAAGTTTTACACTATTTTACTCAAACTAGTCAAACCTAGGCATCGTCCTAATATTTGCAACTATTAGAAATTGATCTAAATGAAAGAGTTAACGAGATATATGTTTGTAGTGTAGATTTAAGTCCATAAATTCTCATATTTTAGGTTAAGTTGTCATGGGTCCCACAACCCTTGATTGTGGAGTTTAGCTTCTCATGCTTTATGAAACAACAACCATAATTGCATTCATTCAAGGAAAGTAAAAACTTACCAGAGATGAAAACAATAGATGACAATGATTTCAATAATGACCATCACATGTTTTTTTTGGTAAAACCAAATTTTCATGTAAATGAATATTGGTTTGTTTCACAGTTAAAGAGATTCTAATGTCTTAAGGAAATCATATCAGCAATTAATGTGAGGAAACCGACATTACAATTTTTACCCCTTTAGGAGTTCAATTGTCTTCGTCCTATATCGAGAAGTAATCTCCAGCCACTTCCCTTTTTTCCTTTTATAATGATTTTGCATTCATTATTTTGAAACATCTGTTTATTACTATTAGGACATATACATCCTAGTTCATTCCTTCTTGGATTTGGACATGGAATAATTGAATCATCACTTTTCCAACTCTATAAATAGGGTATCCTTCTCCATATTTTCAACAAATATTTGAAGTCCAATCTTCAAGCGTCTATAATGAGGTATGATCTATTTATTTTTTCATATTTTCTTTTGTGCTTTTTTTGTAGGCCAATGAAAGCAATATTTGTACTTTGCGGAGGCTAAAATAGAGAGTTTTATTGTAATACAAAAATTTGACCTTGAGGTGTGAAGGGATGGATACGCATCTCCATCTTAAGGAAGAAAATATTATGGCGTAAAGAGGATGGATACACATCCCCACTTAAGAAAGGTAATTTAGAGGTGATCTTTGGTACAAAGAGGATGGATATGCATCCCCGCCTTAATAAAGGTAATTTAGAGGTGACCTTTTGGAGTAAAAAGGATGGATACATATCCCCACCTTAAGAAAGGTAATTTAGAGGTAATATTTTGGCGTAAATAGGATGGATACACATCTCCGCCTTAAGAAAGGAAATTTAGAGGTAATCTTACGGTGGAAAGAGATGGTTATTCATTCTTGACCAAAGAAAAGGTAATTTGAAGGTCAAAACTTGAAGACTTCAACTTTCAGACTCGACCACTTTTAAAGAATTTGAATTGCAGATATGGTGGCTCTAAGACTTCAATTCGCAGACTTGGAGATTTGAAGATTTCAACTTGTGGATTTGGTCAATTTGAAATTTCAACTCATATAATTGAAGAATTTGAAGACTTCAACTTGTATACTTTGAAGAGTTGAAGACAAAGACTTCAACTTGCAAACTTGAATACTTTGAAAACTTCAACTTGCATATTTGAAGAATTTGAAGACTTCAATTTACATATTTGGAGGATTTGACGACTTCAGCATGTATACTTTGAGGATTTGAAGACTTCAACTTGCTTTGAAAGATGAATTTTAAGACTTTAAATTTGCAAACTTGAATAGTTTGAAACTCCATCTTGCAGACTTGAAGAATTTGAAGACTTCAACTTGTATATTTGGAGGATTTTGAAAACTTCACCTTGTATACTTGGAGGATTTTGAAGACTTCAATTTGCATACTCGGGTATTTGAAGCCTTCAACTTGCATACTTAGAGGATTTAGAGATTTCTACTAGCGTACTTGGAGGATTTAAAGACTTTAATTTGCATAATTGAATAATTTGAATACTTTAACTTGCATACTTGGAGGATTTGAAGACTTCAACTTGTAAACTTGAATAATTTGAAGACTTAAACTTGTATATCTGAAGAATTTGAAGACTTCCAACTTGTAGACCGGAAGAATTTAAAGACTTCAACTTGAAAACTAGAAGATTTTGGAGACTTCAACCTGCAGACTTGAAGAATATGAAGACTTCAATTTACAAACTTGAAGAATTTGAAGTCTTTAACTTGTAGACTTAAATAATTTGAAGACTTCATCATGCAGAATTGGAGATTTTTGAAGACTTCAAGTTTCGGAACAACTCATATTCATAGGGGTTTGCCCCCATCGAGTCACCAACATTTGGTGCATATCAGAATTTTGATGAAAGATTAATCATAGCTTTAACTTTCATGTGACGAATCAAGTGGTAACATGTGGTTTTTTGACACTCATATAACTGAACTTAGAATATGGTTCTAAGTGTCTACGTACCTAAGTGAAGAGGATCAAGTCACAATGTAATTCTAGGAGAGTTTTTTTTAGGTACAGTGCATAGTTGATACTCTTGCAGGCAATGACATGCAGTTTAGACTCGTACATTAAGGAGAACTTTGACTTGAATATGTAACTCTAGAAGAGCTTTATGATATACAAATTAGACTTGTGTTTTAAAGAACATTTCAACTTGAAGATTTAACTCAAATTTGAAGAGTTTTGTGACATACACTTTAAGCTCGTGTTTCAAGAAGCATTTTTCAACTTGAAGATTTAAATCAAATGTGAAGAGTTTTCTGACATAAAATTTAAGCTCATGTTTTAAGGAGCATTTCATCTTAAAGGTTTATCTTGATTTTAAAGATCTTCTTGATATGAAGGTTTAGCTCAAATTTGAAGATCTTTCCAACTTAGAGATTTAGCTTGAATTTGAAGAGTCTTGCGATATACAGTTTAGGCTCCTGCATCAAGGAGCATATCAACCTGAAGATTTAACTCAAATTTAAAGTGCTTTATGATATGAAGGTTTAACTAAAATTTGAAGAGCTTTCAAACTTAGAGATTTAGCTCAAATTTTAAGAGCTTTCAAACTTAGAGATTTAGCTCAAATTTTAAGAGCTTTCAAACTTAGAGATTTAGCACAAACTTGAAGAGCTTTGTGATATATAGTTTAGGCTCATGCGTCTAGGAGGATATAACTTGTAGTTTAGGCATGAGGAGCATTATAACTTTCAGTTTAAGCTCGTGCATTGAGGAGCATCGAGATATACAAAGACTCTTCAAAATTATCTTTGGATGCAAACTAGCCCCCGCTTTGAAGTTCTTCTATATCTTCACCTTCGTAAGGCCAAGGGACATGAGATCATTGATCATTTCTTATAGTCATACTTAATTCCATAACATGTGCATGAGTTGCTAACTCTTCGAATGTATTGGGTTTTAATCCCTACAAGATATAGTGAAGACCCCAATTCATGCCTTGAATGCACATTTCAATGCTAGAAGTTTCACTAAAGCGATCTTTGCGGTTGAGGCTCAAACTTCTCCAGCAATTGATAAAGTCAACAACTAGCTTATCTCTACATTCGCGAGACTTTGTATGTTCAATCATACTAACAACACCTCTTATGTTATAGAAACAATTGAGGAATCTTGCTCTAACTACTCCCAACAATCTATAGAACCAGGTTCGAGATCTGTGAACCAATCAAAGGCATTTTCTTTGAGCGATCGAATGAACTGTTTGATGAGATAATAACCACATGTTTCAATATCATTAAAAGTCTTCATAAAATGATGTCACGACCCAGGGGTACCCCCTAGATGTAACAAGGCACATAGAACCCCTAAAGGTACCATGTAAGCCCCTTAGCATATCATAACATAAGCCTCTACAATAAAGAGTAAAACACATTTCAAGTCTAAAAACGTTTTTCATAAAAGCAAAGTGGAAGTCTAGACTTGTCTCGATTAGCCATCTATTACAATACTTAAATCAAATAGGGTCGCAGCCCATAAAACATAATCCAAAAAGGAAATACAGGAAAGGAACTACAAGGATAACATCCATCCTTGAATAATGAGGACTCACCACAAGCTAGGAGAATAGTCAAATCCAAGCTTTAACCAATTGATGACCGCCTTAAGAACCGGACCCTACACTTGGGGAAAATGTAGGAAATTATGGGTTAGTACAAATATGCACTAAGTATGATAGACATGCATAAAAACCTTGAAATCATGCTAAAAGGGACATTTTAGTTGAATGCATGCAATTTGCTAGGTTAAACCATTATTTTGAAGATAGTGGAAAAAACACAAGTCATAAGCATAAGAGACCTCATAATAAGACATAGGTTATAAGTATAAGAGATCACAACATAGTCATAAACATAATCAATGCAATCTAGTTTTAACATAACATAGGAGAAACACTTCATTAGTCACCTCTAGGCAAGCTTGTGCAATGCATGGATAAGACCCCATAATCCCACCCATGCTAAGCAGGTCACTTTAGGTCCTCATTCATATTCATCCTTCTTTTGACCTCATCCTTAACTTACTTCTCATAGACAAGGGAACATCCACATTAAACATACATCATTTCATAGACCTTCATAAGATAAGAGAAACATACCATAACTACCCTCAAAGCCTACTTGTGCAATGCATGAATAAGATCTCATAATCACACCCATACTAAGTAAAGCTTCTTGAGTAGCCATAGTTCATAATTCATATTGAATCATAGTGGAAATAAGACTTAACCGACATAGACCACGTGACTTATCATGGAATCCAGTGTTATCCACACCGAAAAGGGTTGTCCTACTTGCCTAAGGTAGAACCATTATCTTAGCTTAGGTGGATCCACTAGCTACATAACCTATGAGGGCATATAGTTATGGGACAAGGATATTGCTACTAGATACCCGGCCTCAACTCACGTGAGGGCATCCATCTCAAGAGATTCTCCTAGAAACCCCACCTCAACTCACGTGAGGGCTTCCATCTCATATCAATATACACTCGGTGCTAAGCATTAATCCATTGACACTCAATCCAATATCATCCATAAGATATCTCATAGATTCAATAGGTGAGAATAGCCTTTCAACCTTAAAATCATCATATTATGAGAAAACCTTTCACAACATTTCATTTTCATTCATAGGTGTGTTATTGAGAATAGCCTTTCAACAGCACACAACAAGATCATAATTATAATCACTTTACTCTCGAAGTGTTCTTAAAGAACATACATAAATCTCATAATCATGCATAATTCTCATACTTTTACCTTCAAGGACCATAGATCATATTCCATAAACACATCTAGAATTACTATATTATACATGGATCATAACATAATTCAAATAGCTCAATTACTACAGGCATAATCTCATAATATCCTTCTTTCATCAATTCACCCACATCACAAAGTCCTAAATTGGGAATATGGGGATTTCATTGATTCTTGGGGATTTCAACATAAAACCCATAATAAATCATCAATTCTATCATAATATAAAGTAATTATTAGAATCGTTTTTGAAAGGAATACATGACTTGAAATCAAACCCTAGCTTTTGGGGAATTTCTATCCTTGAAACTGGGGTTTCTAAGGGACTCCATGGATGAATTCTAACCATGGATTGAGAGCTACCATACCTTAGCTTTGAAATCCAATGAATTTGAGAAGAAAACTTTGCTCCTTCAACCTTAGCTCCAACTTCCTTCTTCATCTTCCTTGAAGTTCTAGAGAGAGAATATTTGGGGAAAAGTTGGTTTGGATTTGGGATTTAAAAATAATGATTTGGATGACTTAGTTTAGGGGTCTAAAATACTTATATAGGTGTTTTTGATCCAATCCGCAGGAATCAATAGAAAAGGCAAATCCCTTATGATACACCAGATCCGGCTCGGTTATTGATAGAGTGAATAGATCTGCCATTTCTTGAAATCTCTCTTCTGATGCAAAATCATAGTGTGACGTGTATCCTCCCCTGTTCCGGTCATGGAATAGATGAAATAAATCAAAAAATGGATTTTTGTTCAAGAATGAAATCTTATTGGAATTGTCCATATCCGGTTCATCCTTCGAAACCATATCACATCCCGAATCTGATGAAATAGGATGAATTGAGACGGTATTTTGTTACATCACTTGATATTAATTAAAAATGAAAAACCCAGAGTACCCCTAGACTTAACCGTCAAAAGGTGGTTTCAGGCCTCACCCATGTCCCACCACTGACAGACCCTGGTTGGACCCACGGCCTGTGCTGGTGAACGTGGGTTAGGATTCAGAGGCTTGATTTTCAGGTCCCCTCACCCACGAGGCGTGGCTGGACCTAAGGGGCGTGAGTCCCATTCGTGGTCACTGCCTTGGGCAGTTTCTTGGGAAGTTTTGAAAGTCCTCCTCAAAGACCCATGATTGGTCCTTGGGGAGTCGTACCTTGACATTCTAACCCAAAACCCTTCATTTTAAGTACGGGAAGTTATATCTATGACTCTAACCCTCACGTCAAGCTCTAGTTTAGCCTTCTAGTTTCTGGGGTGTTACAATATCTCCCCCTTGGGAACATTCATCCTCGAATGACGATCTAGACACCTTACGAAATTAAAGACTCAAGACTAGCAACCCATCATGCATGCAACATCAAAATAATGCACAATTCAAAGAAGGAAACTTCAACTCCATCTCAAACATGATCAATGCAACACAATGAAGTAGGAGCTACATCTAACAACCCATTATGCATGAAAACTCAACATTTCACATATTCATAGGAGGAATTACCTTCTCCAACTAAAAGCATGCTCAACACAATAACATGGAGCCAATATGCAATTACTCTCAAAAAGCATACTAAAGCATGTTCGACAATTCATCTCACGAAGCATATATGCAACTCATACTAAATGCACAACAACATGAGGAACACATAAATCATGAAATCTCATTTTCTTACTAATCAAGAACTTTTCAAGAACATGCGTAACATAAGGAGATAATAGGACACCTAAAACACCCATGACTCAAAAACATAAGACAAGCCAAAAAGGAACTTTTTGTCTCAAGCTAGAATAGGAGTAGAAGAAAGAGATGAGGATATCGGGCTTGCCATCTAAGCACACCATCTCCCCCTTGGAGGAAGCCTTTACTAATTCCTCAAGTATCACTTCTTTCAAGCAATCCCAAAGACATAACCAAAAACTCATAGAGATCTAACAAAATGCAACAAATCCCTTCCAAGGATAGCATCAAAGTCTAATAAGTAGCATCGGGATCTAATAAAACATTTACATGTGTCTTCATCCAGAGAGCCTTCTTGGTCATTTCTAGATCGGAGTGCATAGAAGAGACCATGCTTTGGAGCATTGGGATCCGGACCACTAGGAGAAGCTTTCTTGGCCTCTCTCCCTTTAGCCATGAGCATCGGGCAATCTCTCATCTTGTGACCACTCTTTCCACACCCAAAGCAACCATCCATGCCAGCTAGGCACTTACCCGCATGTTCCTTCCCACACTTGGCCCATGTAGATCTTTCAAAAAAAGAACCGCCTTCATTTTCTCCTTGAGATTTAGGGTTAGACACCCTATCCTTGTTGACCCTTGGGGATTAATTAGAGTAACCTTGGTTGGAGAACCTTTGTTTGAAACTTGGTTGACCTTGTTCATCGGACCTAGCATTGGAGAAGTTCCCATCACCGGTTCTATCTCTCTTCACCTCCCTATTCTTCTCCTTAAGCTTTAATTCCTCAATTCGTTGGGCATGCACCACAAGACGTGAGATATCCATATCGTGATGGAGCATTGCCAAACGACATTCTTTTACTACCAAGTTGGACACACCCGTCAAAAACCTACTCATCTCATCCCTCGAATCCGCTACCATAGTTGGGGCATACTTGGACAATTGAATGAACTTTAGTGCATACTCTTTCACGCTCATGCTTTCTTGACGAAGGTTAATGAACTCTTCTTCCACCTTAGCTTCCCTCAACTCTCGGGGAAGAACCTATTAGGAAATGCCGATTTACACTTCCCACTCTATGGGACCTGCTTCTACCGGCATATTGTTCTTCCATTGATTATACCATACTTGAGCAACACTTTTCAATTGGTAAGTGGCTAACTCCGCTTTCTCTACCGAAGTCACCCCCATAATAGCTAGTACTTTATAAACCTCATCCACATATTCTTGAGGATCCTCTTCCATTTTGGAGCCATGAAATTCTTGGGGGAAGGGGGGAGGGGTTCATTCTTGCAAAATGTCTCACTCTCAATGCCGTCGAATTCATATTAGGGTTTATGGGAGCGATCACCTCTCTATTGGCTTGGGCTGTCATGGCTTGGGCTTGAGTTGTCATGGCTTAGGCCAATATTTGGAAAGCTGACCTAACCTCCACATTCGACATAGCTGATGGATCAATCGGAGCCTGAGGAGCTTGAGGAACTTCTTCATTCACATTGTCACCCTCCATTCTTCTAGCGTTAGCCCTTCGTGTATTCATATCCTGAAGACACAAGGGAAGGATTAGGAGAGGGACTTTATAGAGTTAAACTCTATGACACGACTTAAGAGTAATGAAAGAGGTGTAGTTTCCTAATCATCTTGTAGCCTCTCATTCATAAATGTAGCGCGCTTCACATTATGAACAAGAATCTACTAGACGTGGCTGATGAGACATCATCCTAGAATCATTCTAAACATTGTGCTATGATTACCAAGTTTGTCACGACCCAGGGATACCCCTAGATGTAACAACACACATAGAACCCCTAAAGGTACCATGTAAACCCCTTAAGATATCATAAAATAATCATAGAACAATAAAGAGTAAAACACATTTCAAGTCTTAAAAAGTTTTTTTATAAAGCAAAGCGGAAGTGTAGACTTGTCTCAATTAGCCATCTATTACAATACTTGAATCAAATAGGGTCACAACCCATACAACATAATCCAAAAATAAAATACAAGAAAGGAACTACAAGGATAACATCCGTCCTCAGATCATGAGGACTCACCACAAGCTAGGAGAATAGTCAAATCCAAGCTTTAACCAATTGATGACCGCCTTAAGAACCGGACCCTACACTTAGGAAAAATGTAGGAAAATATGGGTTAGTACAAAAATGCACCAAGTATGAAAGACATACATAAAAACCTTGAAATCATGCTAAAAGGGACATTTTAGTTGAATGCATGCAATTTGCTAGGTTAAACCATTATTTTGAAGATAGTGTAAAAAACACAAGTCATAAGCATAGGAGACCTCATAATAAGACATAGGTTATAAGCATAAGAGATCACAACATATTCATAAAAATACTCAGTGCAATCTAGTTTTAACATAACATAGGAGAAACACTTCATAAGTCACACCAAGGCAACCTTGTGCAATGCATAGATAAGACACCATAATCCCACCAATGCTAAGCAAGTCACTTTAGGTCCTCATTCATATTAATCCTTCTTTTGACCTCATCCTTAACTTACTTCTCATAGACAAGGGAACATCCACCTTTAATCACTCATAGCAACTCATAGCAACAATCCACATTAAACATACATCATTTCACAGACCTTCATAACATAAGAGAAACATACCATAACTACCCTCAAAGCCTACTTGTGCAATGTATGATTAAGATCCCATAATCCCACCCATACTAAGTAAAGATTCTTGAGTACCCATAGTTCATAATTCATATTGAATCATAGTGGGAATAAGCCTTAACCGACATAGACCATGTGAGCTTAACAGGGAATCTGTTGTTACCCATACCGAAAAGGGTTGTCCTACTTACCTAAGGTAGAACCATTATCTTAGTTGAGGTGGATCCACTAGCTAATTAACCTATGAGGCAACATAGTTATGGGACAAGGAGTTTGCTACTAGATACCCGACCTCAACTCACGTAAGGGCATCCATCTCAAGAGATTGCTCCTAGAAACAACTCAACTCACGTGAGAGCTTCCATCTCATATCAATATCCACTAGATGCTAAGCATTCATCCCACGAAGTACTTATTAAGTCATAACTTGAGTTCATATTCATGGAAGAATGTATCGACACTCAATCTTACATCATTAATAAGATAGCTCATAGATCCAATATGTGAGAATAGCCTTTCAACCTTAGAATCATCATATTGTGAGAAAACCTTTCACAACATTTCATTTTCATTCATAGGTGTGTAATTGAGAATAGCCTTTCAACAACACACAACAAGATCATAGTCATAATCATTTTACTCTCAAAGTGTTCTTAAAGCATATACATAAATCTCATAATCATGCATAATTCTCATACTTTGCCCTTCAAGGACCATAGATCATATTCCATCAACACATCTATAATTACTACATTAGGCATGGATCATAACATAATTCAAATAGCTCAATTACTACAAGCATAATCTCATAATATCCTTCTTTCATCTATTCACCCACAGTACAAAGTCATAAATTGGGAATATGGAGATTTCATGGATTCTTTGGGATTTCAACATAAAATCTATAATAAATCATCAATTCAATAATAATATAAAGTAATTAAATCATTAGAATCATTTTTGAAAGGAATTCATGACTTGGAATCAAACCCTAGCTTTTGGGAATTTCTATCCTTGAAATTTGGGTTTTGAAGGGACTTCATGGATGAATTATATCCATGGATGAAGAGCTAACATACCTTAGTTTTGAAATACAATGAATTTGAGAAGAAAACCTTGCTTCTTCAATGCTAACTCCAACTTCCTTCTTCTTCTTCCTTGAAGTTCTAGAGAGAGAATATATGGGAAAAGTTGGTTTGGATTTGGGATTTAGAAATAATGATTTGGATGAGTTAGTTTAGGGTTCTAAAATACTTATATAGGTGTTTAAAAGTAGGCTAAAACTATATCACTTGATATTAATTAAAAATGGAAAACCCTAAAGTACCCCTAGACTTAACCGCCAAAAGGCGATTTCAGGCCTCACCCATGACCCACCACTGACGGACCGTGGTTGGACCCATGGCCCGTGCTGGTGAACGTGGGTTGGGGTTCAGAGGCTTGATTTTCAGTGCCCTTATCCACGGCCCCTCACCCACGTGGCGTGGGTGGACCTAAGGGGCGTGAGTCCCCTTCATGGGTCACAACCTTTGGCACTTTCTTGGGCAGTTTTGAAGGGTCCTCCTCAAGGACTCATGGTTGGTCCTTGGGGAGTCGTACCTTGACGTTCTAATCCAAAACCCTTCATTTTAAGTACGGGAAGTTATATCTACGACTCTAACCCTCACGTCAAGCTCTAGTTTAGCCTACTAGTTTCTGGGGTGTTACAGAGCTATATGTTGTTTGGGATTTCTTTTACCATCAAATTGTTGGAGCTTAGGAGGTTGATATCCCTTAGGCATTTATAAGTTATCAATCCTTTATGTATATGACTTTTCATATGTGAGAGAAAATTTGGACGAGGAATCATATTTGTCTTTGATAGCCTCTATAATAAAGTCCTTCAATTGATCAATAGGAATCGAATCAGAGAGATGAATCTCTTTGATCTTTGTTTGCTTTATGCAACATTTTCCTTCATCTTGAATTCTAGGAAGCTTCAAAGGTGCTTGACCCGATTTTCTTTCAATCATGTTAGCCATCTTATTTGTTAACTTGGAAAGTTTAGTATCTTGTTTATGTGTGCACTTTGGCAAGCCTTCAATTGCTTTAGTCAAGCTTATCAGTTGTTCTTCTATAGTGTAAGACATTTTGATATTCTTTGATGCTTGAAAAGTTTAGATGAGAGGTAGAGATTGTTCCACTAGGCATGACAGATTTCGTAGACAATAAAATTCGAGTCCCGAAAACAATAATCAAGATAAAATATTATCACAACAATCGTATTTATTGATTTTAAAATGTGAGTGTTAAAATCTCTATGATTCCTCTAATTCGTCTTTTCGGATATAATTCAAGGGCTCTTGAGTTGATCTTGAATTTGTCTTGAACTTGATCTTGGATTCAAGAGCTTTGGAGCTTGTTCTTGAATCTTCGATGAACTTGAACTTAAACTTTATCTTGATCTTGACTCTTACTTTAATTCAAGGACTTCGAGTTTCTTCTTGAATCCGGTGGTCTTGATATTGATCATTATTGAACTTTAATTCTTGAATTCTTAAACTTGTATTTTATAGAGAAATCTATGGTGTTTGATCCACGAGTTTTCTCTACCTTCTTGTTTAGAATTTTCTGGTTCCTTTTCTGAATTATGAGGACCCCTATTATAGTTTTAGAATAGAGGAGTTATGATAGGAACAAGATTCCCTTCAGCAAATTAGATTTAAGTGACATGACATATGGACTTAATGAAGCGGGCTTATCATTTTTGTCATATGGAATGATCCTATTGGCTTCTATGTTTGACTTGGCATGCCACATCATTTGCCACGTGGCACCAAAATGAGCCTCTAGGATGAGATGACATTGGACTTACCAAACTGGGTTCATCTATTGTAGCCCAAATCAATTAATTTGAACTTTAATTAAATCCATATTTATTGAACTTAAATAATTAACTCAATTATATTAATCGATAATATTTATTTGAACTAATATATTCATGATTTAATATAATCTGAATCATTTTATAAATTTATATTTAATAAATTTTAAGTGATTACATCTATTTACGCTGCCACGTTCTATTTTGTATGATTCAATTTCCCCCATTTATATAAAGTAGACTTCCTCTCTCTCCATAATATTTTTACTTAGTTTTATCCTTAATTCATTCAAGCACAATCAGATTTCAAAATTTAGAAAATTTCTTCTTCCCTCTCAAATCATGCTCCCAAATTTTCAGGGCAGAAGTTTCTTATTTCCCTCGCAAATTTTGCTCCCAGATTTCAACAACTTATGCATGTTTTTAATTTAAAAAATAAGAACAAAAAAGGAGATGAACAGAAAGAAGACAATTTAGATGATGTTCTGATTTCAAATTACAAGTGCAATGTGAAAGAAAGTGCATCTACAAGCAATATATCGATATCATTTGAAGAAGACGTGATCCAATCTGATTCAATGAACCAAGAAGATGTGGAAGGAATTTAGGTAAATTGTATAAATTAATTTGTATATTATGTTTTAATTCTTCTTGTTATTTTGTATAACATTACATATTTCAAGATTTATAGCCAAACAAACTTCAGAATTATAGTTGTACCTATACAATAGATTCATGTGTGTTTATCAATTAATTTTTATATTTATACAATTAGTGAGGTATTTGGTTTGTGTAAGTTATGACAAAAATTATATTTGTATAAGCTCTAAAATTGTATATAGTTACCTTCTATGTATATTTGGTAAATATCAGCAAGTATACATCCTAGTTATTATTTGTATAGTTTCAACATTATTGAGGTATTTGTATTATTTGTGTAATGAACCGAAAGGTCATTTTGGAGAATTTTGAATTATTCGTTTAAATATAGTTAATTAACTGACAGTTATTTATTAAATAACTAATTTTAGTTAATGCTTAATGGGTCAAAGATAATTCATTTAATACTATATACCACTTGACCCATATAGGGAAATAAATTATAAGAGTTAGAATTTTGAGTCATAATTTAAGGAAAAAAATAGAATTCCACGAGACTTACGTACAGCGTCAACACGAAGTGGCATCATCTTCATAAAAAGGTTTCAAAATTTTCTTTCTTCGGTACATAATGTGGTCAGTTGGAGTTGGAGGATAATGCATTTATTAATTATATTGTGTGTAGATGCAATTAATGAACTAAGTTTTCTTAACTGATGAGTAATTATAATTGGAGGGAAAATTGTAAATTTTGGGGTTTATGTAATGATGAGATGATGAGGTTTGATAAGGTTGTGGTAGATATTAACTAATCCTTTCACTTAGAAGCTATTTTGTCATTCCTTTGGACAATATGCCAAGCTTCCCATGGAGTATCATTATGCATTTGTGACCTATGATAATTTAGTTTTTGATTTCTTTTTTAAAATATTGGGTGAATGTAATTGAAGGTTAGGTGTATTGTATTATATGAATAATATCAAATTTATGATATTTGGAGGAATTTAGACTTAACCCTAGGCTTAAAATTTAGGAAAATGTCACTTAACGTATTGGTTGGCATTCAGAATTAGGAACTAGATTTAGTAATATGGGTGTTGTTGATTTAGAAATATTATCGTGATTATTTATGTCAATAGATTGCATTGATTTGGAAGTCCAACGAAAGGGAAAGACTCAAGTCCCGGAGTAATTGCTCGATTATTTGAGGCGAGTGGATTTCTAGACCCTTGTAAGTGTATAGAATCGTGTATTTCCTTGTGTTGTGTGGTGGGGAGTAATGAGACTCGGTGATGGATTGACTTATCCATATTGAATAATTCTAATGATGAAAAAGGGGTAATCAAAGGCAATGTGATTAATTATTAATGTGTGATGTATTGAGAATAGTTCGAATGGCTTATTGATTAATTGTTGATGTTGTATCACGATTGTGTTGATGTGAATTGTGCATTGTTATGGAAATAGTCGTCTCCTCATTAATTGTGTGAATATGTCATTTGCATTGATTCTTAGACATGGTTATGACAAGTGTTATGTGAATTGAGGAAGAATAAGAAATTAAAGAGGAGGTACCATTTCGATGGACGTGTTGCGCACCACAACGAATATTATGATTTGACAGACGTGTCGTGAATGTGTCACATGCCGCGACAAATTCTATTATCAAAGGGAGTGTTACAAGCTGCGACGGATGTATGGACAGATATGACCCATATGGGTCCCGGACTGAGAGTTAGCGGGTGTGTATCACTAGGTCTGACATGCATCATCATACTTGACATTTCATTTCATTGTATACTTTTATCACGGTGAACTTATGAGTGCCTTTTTATGGAATTTGTGATTGATGACTTTATCTAGTGTATTGTTGAGCAGAAATTGACGGAATGTTGTCATTGAGCTATGAACTATTTAAATTGTGCAATGTTAGGTTGGGCTGGTTTTATACATGTTGTAGTTGTGAAGGTTCAGTTGGAGTGTAAGGGGTACCTGTTTCTATATTCTTAGCTTGGTGTTTTGTCATTTGCTTGCTAAGTACCGTGTGCTTTGGTACTCATCCCTTGCTTATACAATTGTGTAGGTCGAGTCCGGATCTTTATGATACTCTCTACCCTTTTCTTGTCCAATGCTTGCTGTGGAGATTTGTCAGGTATTTGTTTTTCATCCTAGCGGACCTTCTTACTCCTATTTATAAGTATGTTCTGCTTTAGAGACAATATCAATTGAGACTTGTGTTTTTCTTTCACATATATTGTAATACATTAGACGTTTGTGCACTTGACAACAAGTTTTGGGGGTTTAGTTAAGTTGACTTGTTATCTGCATTAGTATTTGCTATTAAACTTATAAGTTTATTTTATTTCGCACTTTATCGTAATTGTTAGGTTAATGCTGACTTGTCTTGGTGGGATGAAATGAGTGTCATCACGTCTATTTTTGGGTCGTGACAAAATGGTACCAGAACCCTAGGTTCATAGGTCTCACGTGTATAAAAATCGAGTCTAAGTAGAGTCTTGAGGATCGGTACGAATACATCTATACCTATGTCGAGAGGCTATGAAGACTGTTAGGAAATTCTTTTTTGTTCATTCTTTCTCATTGTGTGTTGTTACCTTCTTTAGTATTGTGTTATCGCATGTTCTTTTGACAGATAGCGAGGAATGGAGCTACTATTACTAGTTGTACAGTGGATGCAGTCCCCAAAATAGTTGTTGAGGCCCCAACTAGGGGTAGGGGTAGAGCCCGAGCTGGTGGTTGTTCCCATAGAACGACACTAGCTAGAGGTCGTGCCCATAGAGAAGCACCAACGAAGGGCGGTGTTAGAGAGGTCTCTCTAGAGCCTCAGATTGATGACTGGTAGGACCAGATTCTTCCAGAGCTTGCAACCACACCTTTGCTTCAAGATACATTATTAAGGGTGTTAAGTATGCTTGAGAGCTTTACTCTAGGCGGTGATGCGACCAACTTACCACAGGACTCTTAGACTAGAGTGGGGGCATAAACCCCGAAGCAGCAGCAGGCTCTAGTTATTCAGGATCCTGTAGGGTAGCAACCAGTGGATCTTGTGGTTAGAAATGATCTTTCACTAGCAGTTGAGGGTCAAGGTGCACCATTGGTTTTTCTGACAGAGGATGAGTAGCGTAGGTATGAGGAATTTTGGAAGATCAACCCACCTAGTTACAGGGTGGGAATATCGAGGACGCTCATGAATTTCTGACTACATGCCGAGAGTTCCTAAAGGTGGTTGGATTAGCTGAGTCACATGGGGTTCGGTATGCTACCCTCCAACTTTGTGGCCACCGAGAGAGTGGTAGAGAGTTTATTCAGGGTCTTTGCTAGTTGGATCTCCTCTAGTGACATGGGAGATATTTTCCAGCGCCTTTTGTGACCGATTCGTCCCTTGGAGCGTGAGAGAGGAAAGTCGCTTGAGGTTTGAGAATTTGAAACAGAATAACTTATTTGTTGTAAAGTATGAGGCCCATTTTTTCTAGTTGTCTAGGCATGCTTTGGCCATTATTCCAGAAGAGACGGAGAGGATCCATAGATTTGTGAAGGGGTTGACTTTCGCTATCCGATCAGTTATGTTCAAGGAATCTCGTGAGGGGGGTTCCTTCTAGTCCATTGTGAGAGAGCTGCCAAGGAGGTAGAATTGATGGAGAGAGAGGAATTTGGGGACCCTAAGAGGGTATGTACATCAAGTCAGTTTTCTGGTGCCTCATCTAGAGGCAGGGAATCATACAAAGGGAGTGGTTCTTTTCAGTATCGGGGACCCTTTCATGCATATATGCCAATATTCGAGGGTGGTCAGATACCTCGTGAGTCTTATAGTGTGGGTCAAGTCTTGCACGGTTCACAACAGTGACGTACAGGGTGAGGTAACTAGTGTTTTCAGTATCTGCACAACAGTTCCCAAATCAGAGGTTTTGCATCAATTGTGGAGATCTCGATCACATGATGCGACAGTGTCCTTTCCAAAGAGGTCAGGGAGGACCCCGGGATAATTCTTCATTTCAAACTAAACCACCGGTACCATAGGGCAGAGGTCGAGGTAGAGTTCAGTTAGGTAGATGAGGTAGATCTTTTGTTTGCGGTGCTGCAGCTCAGCAGAGTTAGGGTAGAGGTACCACCTAGGTTGGAGGTGGCAGAGAGGGCTAGTGTTATGCTTTCCAGGGAAGACCTGAGGATAAGGCATTTGATGCAGTTATTACAGGTAATGCCCCAGTCTTCTATCGATCTATATCTGTTTTGTTTGATCGAGGGTCTACTTTCTCTTATATGTCATCTTATTTTGTTGTTGGGTTTGATATGATGTGTGATAACATACCTGTACCTATTCATGTTTTTACATCCGTGCGTGAGCCCTTAGTGGTGGATCTAGTGTATCAATCTTGTCTTGTTTTTTAAATGGAGTATGACACTTTTGTATACTTGGTCATTCTAGGGATGGTAGACTTTGATGTTATCTTGGGTATGGATTGGATTTTTACTTATCATGTTATTCTTAATTGTAATGCTAAGACTGTAACCTTAGTAATGCCTGGTATTTTGAGGGTTAAGTGGAAGGGTACTAGTGGTTCTTACCCTAGCAAAGTTATCTCTTTCATCTGTGCTCGGAGATGGGTGAAAAGAAGGTGTTTTTCCTATTTAGCCTTCATCTCTGACACTAGTGTTAAGCCACCTCCCATAGATTCTATTCCCGTGGTTCAAAAGTTTCCAAATGTGTTCCCAACTGATCTTTTAGGTGTTCCTCCTGATAGACATAATGACTTTTCTATTGATTTAGAGCCGAGCACTAAGCCCATTTCGATTCATCCCTAGCATATGGCTCCCGCAAAGTTGAAGGAGTTGAAGGATCAGTTACATGATTTGTTGAGTAAGGGGTTCATTCCCCCTAGTGTGGGGTGCCCCAATATTGTTTGTGAAGAAGAAGGATGGAATTATGAGAATATGTATGACTACATGTAGTTGAACAAAATAACAGTGAAGAACAAGTATACTCTTCCACGTATTGATGACTTATTTGATCAGCTTTAGGGAGCATCGTTGTTCTCTAAAATTGATTTGAGGTTCAGGTACCATCACTTGAATATTAGGTTATCAAATATCCTTAAGACAACTTTTCAGACTCGGTATGGGCATTATGAGTTCCTAGTGATTTCCTTTGGGTTGACTAACACCCTTGCAACTTTCATGGAATTGATGAACCGGGTGTTTCAACCATACCTAGATTCTTTAGTGATTTTCTTCATCAATGATATTTTGGTGTACTCCAGGACTAAGGAGGACCATGTTCGACACTTGAGAATTGTACTTCAGAGGTTGAGGGAAGAGAAGTTGTATGTTAAGTTCTCAAAGTGCGAATTCTAGTTTAATTCTTTAGTATTCTTGGGACTCATGGTGCCAAGGAGGGTATTAGAGTAGATCCGGCCAAGATTGAGGCAGTTAGAGGCTGGATGCGACTTACTTCTCCTACCAAGATTTGGAGTTTTTTGGGATTAATAGTCTATTACTGATGGTTTGTTCAGAGTTTCTCTACTATTGTAGCTCTGTTGACCACATTGCCTTGACAAGATGTGTGGGTTTTCAGTGGTTCCATGAGTGTGAGGAGAGCTTTCAAAAGCTCAAGACATTGTCGACTTTGGCCCTTATATTGACTCTACCTGAGGAGGGTGTGGACTTTACTGTCTATTATGATGCTTCATGAGTCGGTTTAGGTGGTGCATTGATGCAGAAGGGGAAGGTGATTTCTTATGTTTCTAGGCAGTTAAAGGCCCATGAAAAGTACTACCTACTCATGATTTGGTGTTAGCAATTGCGGTCTTTGTGCTTAAGTTATAGCGTCACTATTTGTTTGGGGTGCATTGTGAGATCTTCACCGATCACTAGAGTCTTCAATATATTTTCAGTCAGAGGGATCTGAACTTGAGGCAACATAGATGGCTTAAGTTGCTGAAGGTCTACTACATGACCATTCTATATCATATGAGGAAGGCCAATATGGTGGCTAATTCTTTGAGTAGGAAGACTCCTAGCATGGGAAATCTTGCCACGCTTAGTATTTAGGAGAGACCGTTGGCTAGAGACATTCAAAGATTAGCTAACAGTCTTGTCCAGTTGTGGAATTTAGAGGAGAGTGGTGGCATGATTGCTTTTAGTGAGGCTCGGTCTTCCTTGGTCAAGCAGATTTGTGAGCACTAGTTTGGTGATGAGAAGTTCTGTCTCATTTGAGGCAAAGTGTTAAGAGGGGAAGCCAAGGAGGTTGTCCTTGATTTTGATGGTGTCTTTAGGAATAGAGGCATGATTTGTGTGCCCAAGATGGGTGAGTTGATTAGATTGAGTCTAGAGGAGGCCTATTTTCTCGATATTACATCCACTCGAAAGTGGTGAAGATGTATCATGATCTGAGTTAGCATTACTGGTGGTGTGGAATGAAGAGGGATATTGCATTGTTTCTAGGTGTTTGACTTTTAAACAGGTCAAGTATGAGCACTAGCGGCCCGAGGGTATATCTCAGAGGATGTTTATTCCTACTTGGAAGTAGGAGCGGATCATTATGGATTTTGTTGTGGGTTGTTATTGACAGGCTGACCAAGTTTCCCATTTTATTTTGGTTCAGGTGAAGTATACGACAGATATGTTAGCCGAACTTTATATTAGTCAGATTATGCGACTACATGGAGTCTCGGTTTTTACTGTCTCTAATCAATGTTCATTGTTCACTTCCATTTTTGGAAGGCATTACAGCATTCTTCGGGTACTCAGTCAGATATGAGTACAACATTTCACCCTCAGGCAGATGGAAAGTCTGAGCGGACAATTAGGTGTTAGAGGACATGTTTTGAGCTTGTGTGATAGATCTTGGTGCTAGATGGGATCGACATTTTCCCTTAGCAGAGTTTTCCTATAATAACAATTATCACTCTAGTATTCAGATGGCTCCATTTGAGGCGTTATATGGCAGATGGTGTAGATCTCTGATCGGTTTGATTCAATAGAGATGGACTCTTTGGATACCGACTTGCTTAGAGATTCCATGGATAAGGTCCGTATGATTCAGGATAGATTGTTGGCAACCTAGAGTCGACATAAGAGTTATGCAAATAAAAGGGTTTGAGCCCTAGAGTTTATGGAAGGCGATCATGTTTGTCTTAGAGTGTCACACATGAAGGGTGTTATGTGGTTCGGAAAGAAAGGCAAACTTAGCCCTCGATTCCCAGGTCTATTTGAGATTTTGGGACGAGTTGGACAGATGACCTATAAGTTAGCCTTGCCACCTAGTTTGTCAGTTGTTCATCTTATGTTTCATCTCTCCATGCTTCAGAACTACATATCGAATGAGTCTCATGTTTTTTATCTTGATTCAATTGAGTTGGGTCCAGACTTACCTTTTGAGGAGGAGCCTATAGCCATTTTGGATAGGTAGGTCCGAAATCTTAGGACCAAGGAGATTGCTTCAATGAAGGTGTAGTGGAAGCACCGTTCCGTTGGTAAGACGACTTGGGAAGTAGTGTCCGATATATGTGCCAAATATCCTCAGTTTTTTGAAGCTTTAGGTACTTTCTCTTACTTTATGTTCGAGGTTGAACATGGTGGTGGATAATGTAATGACCACAAAGGTCATTTTGGACAATTTTGAACTATTCGTTCAACTATAGTTAATTAATTGACGGTTATTTATTAAATAACTAATTTTAGTTAATGCTTAATGGGTAAAGTTTATAATTTATTTAATTTCATATACCACTTGACCCATATAGGAAAATAAATTATTAGGGTTGAGAATTTTGGGTCATAATTTAAGAAAAAAATAGAATTCCACGAGACTTACATATGGCGTCAACACGAAGTGGCATCGTCTTCAGGTAAACGTTTCAAAAAATTCCATTTTTTGCTTCGGTACATAACGTGGTCACTTGGAGTTGGAGGATAATGCATTTATTGTATTGTATTTAGATGCAATTAATGAACTAAGTTTTCTTAACTGATGGACAATAATAATTGGACGGCAAATTTTAAAATTTGGGTTAATGTAATCATGAGATGATGACGGTTTCATAAGGATGCGATAGATATTAATTAATCCTTTCATTTAGAAGTTATTTTATCATTCATTTGGGTAGTATGCCAAGCTTCCAGTGGAGTATCATTATGCATCAATGACCTATGATAATTTAGTTTTTTATTTTTTGGAGTACTTTAGACTTAATCCTAGGCTTAAAATTTAGGAAGATGATACTTAATGTATTGGTTGGCATCATAAATTAGGAACTGGATTATAGTAATATGAGTTTAGTAAATTTAGAAATCTTATTGTAATTATTTATGTGGATAGGTTGCATTTATTTAGAAGTCCAACTAAAGGGAAAGTCTAAAGTCTCGGAGTAATTGCTCGATTGTTTGAGGCAAGTGGATTTCTTGGCCCTTGTTAAGTGTATACAATCGTGTATTTCCTTGTGGTATGTGTTGAGGAATAATGGGACTTGGTGATGGATTGACTTGAATAATTCTAATGATGAAAAGGGATAATAAAAGACAATGTGAAGGAAATAATATTACCCAAGGTAATAATATATGCACAAGTGAAAGACCCAACAATGGTTATATAGAAGAAACTTATTAATCTACAAATAGTAGGTAGGAGGCTTTATTCAATAACTCAATGACTCTTGTAATTTTTGTACATTGAAAATATGTAACAAGGCACCCTTATTTATAATACTATCAACCAAAGTAAACTAGGACTAGGAACCTATAAAACTAACAAATCCTAATTAAACATAAATAAGGAAATACCATAAATAATAAATCCTAAACTAGTAAGGAATTCTAAACTACCAAGGAATCCTAAACTACTTAGGAATCCTATTCTTGGTTTATTTCCTACATAGCCTTCCTTAAAGCAAGATCTTCAAATATGACCATGCCTAGCATCTTCTTCAACTTTATGAACAACTCCAATTTTAATGGCTTTGTGAATATATCAGCAATTTGTTCTTTGGTCTTGCAATATTCAACCATTATCTCTTTGTCTTGGACCAAGTCACGAATGAAGTGCCATTTGATGTCAATGTGTTTGCTACGGCCATGAAAACTGAATTCTTTGTTAATGCAATTGCAGACTTGCTATCACAAAATATTTTTGTAGGACTATCTTGCTTGTGTTGAAGAAATCCAAGCATCCTTCTCAACCATAATGCTTGTGTAGCACTATTTGTTGCGGCCATATACTCTGCTTCAGCAATTGACAAAGCAACAACTTGTTGTTTCTTTGAAGACCATGAAAATGCACTAGATCCCAAATAAAATGCATAGCCAGAAGTACTTTTTCTTCACATCATATCACTGGCCCAATCACTATCAGTAAATCCAACAAGATTACTATCATTAGTCTTTGAATAAAATATGCCATCAGAGTGTGTACCTTGAATATATCTCAAAATTCTCTTGGCGGCTTGCAAGTGAGATTGATGTGGAAACTCCATAAATCTGCTAATTAATCCAACTCCATAAGTAATATCAGGCCTTCTAGAAGTCAAGTATCTTAGACTCCCTACCAATTTTCTAAAATATGTAGCATCAACAAAATCACCAGTTCCATCTTTGGTCAACTTCAATTTCTCTTCAATAGGGGTCAAGATTGGTTTGGCTTTGTCCATATTAAATCTTTTCAAAATATCACTCGCATATTTTTTCTGAGAGATAAAGATTCCATCTTTCAATTGAGAAACTTCAATGCCAAGAAAATAAGACATTAATCCCAAATCAGACATCTCAAATTGGCTAATCATAGCCTCCCTAAACTCATAAATTAGTTAAGGATTATTGCTAGTAAGTATTAAATCATCCACGTATAAGCACACAATGAGGTCTCCATCAGTATTGGATTTTATGTATAGTGTATGCTAATAAGAACATCTATGAAAACCATGTCCCATAAAATAAGAATCAATGCGAGTATACCAAGCTCTTGGAGCCTGTTTCAACCTATATAATGCCTTCTTCAACTTGTAAACTTTATTTTCTAAACCTTTTGTGACATATCCCATAGGCTGCTCAACATACACTTCTACCTCAAGAACACCATTCAAGAAAGCAGATTTAACATCCATTTGATGTATTTTCCAACAGTTATTTGCAGCAAGAGAAATAATCATTCGAATAGTATCAAGTCTAGCAACAGGAGCAAATACCTCAAAATAATCAATACCTACCTTCTGTTTGTATCTATTAACAACTAATTTTGCCTTAAAGCGATCTACTTCTCCAGATGGTTTGTATTTTGTTTTGTATACCCACTTGACTCCAATTTGTTGTTTTGAAGGCGGTAAATTTGTCAACTCCCAAGTGTTATTTTTCTCAATAGCATGAATATCTTTATCCATTGCATTCATCCAATGATCATCTTTGGCAGCTTCCTCAAAAGTAATTGGATCACAATTGGCAAATACTGCAAAGTTAACAATATCTTCATTGGACAAATTTTTATTATTGTCCACAACATAATCTTGTAAACGGGCTGGTAGTTGGCGATTTCTTTGTGGACAAATCGATGTTTCTGTTTGAATAGGACGAGCTACTTGTTCCTCTTGATATCTGCTAGAACTTCCTTCCTCCATAGTTGAAACTATTGGTTCAGACCTAGGCAAATCATAATTTTTCTTTGACCATTCCTAAGTATTGTATTCATCAAAAGTTATAGCTCTACTAATAATTACTTTCCCTGTATCTTGATTAAATAACGTTATAACCTTTTATCTCATGACTTTAGCCAATAAAGATACATTTTTCTGCCTTATCATCTTCTTTCTCAAAACATCAGGAACATGAGCATAAGCAAGACAACCAAACACTTTTAGATGAGAGATATTTGGTTTCTTACCAGTCCAAACTTCTTGTAGAGTCTTTCCAAAATTGGATCGAGTTGGACATCTGTTTAGAACATAAATCGCACGTGAGGCAGCTTTTGCCCAGAATTCTTTGGGAATATTTTTGGAATGCATCATTGATCTCACCATATCCATCATTGTTCTATTTTTTCTTTCAGCTACACCATTTTATTGAGGAGTATATCTAGCAGTCAATTGATGTTTAATGCCACACTTCTTCAAATAGTCATCACAAACAAGAAACTCAGTGTCCCTATCAGCTCTTAATGTCTTAACAAAGTGTCCACTTTGCCTTTCTACGTAAATTTTAAAGATTTTAAATACTTCACATGCATCAGACTGATTTTTCAGAAAATATACCCAAACTTTCGACTAAAATCGTCAATAAAAGTAATAAAGTATTTACTACCTCCATTGGAAGGAACTTCAATCGAACTCAAGTCTGAGTGAATTAGCGCCAATGGTGCATTAGCCCTCCAAGCTTTGCCTTTTTGAAAAGGTTCTCTATACTTCTTTCCCAAAATGAAAGAATCACACTTTGTATCAGGAAAATCAACATAAGGCAAACCGTCAACTAGTTTATTTCTTTCAAGATATTTCAAACTTCCAAAATTCAGATGCCCAAAGCGTAGATGCCACAATCAAGTATCATTAGAGTTCACAGAACTAAAGCAAGTTAAATCTCCACGGTTGAGATAAAGAGGCCATAAACGACTTTGATTCATTTTTACCATTGTAATTAATCCTAATTTACCATCGCTAATAGTCCCAATTCCATACTTAAATTGCAAGTCATATCCTTTTTCTGTCAGTTGTCCTATACTCAAAAAATTATGATGAAGACTTGGAACATAATAAACATCATATACAAAGTGAGAAGAGTCATTTTTTGAAGTAATTAGAATTTTTCCTTTTTCAACAGCAGGCACTTTAGAGTTACTACCAAGTCTTACGGTAGCTCTAAATGATTCATTTAGATCAACAAATAATTCCTTATCCCCATACATATGGTTGCTACACCCAGAATCTATAAACTATTCGTTCCCTTTTTTTTTCTTCTGTTTCTGAGCTAGAGAATAATAAAGTCTCTTGTTTATATCCATAATTTTCAGCTAATTTTTCATGTACTTCTCTATTACCAGATTTTTTAAACCAACAAACTCTTTCGTAATGTCCAAATTTTTCACAATTATGACACTGAATATTGATTTTTCATGTCTTTGAAAATTTTGATTATTTTGTTGTACATTCCTAAAATTATTATTATTATTATTCTGTTGGTATGAATAATTACCTCTACCATGACCTCAAAAATTTCCTTTGTTCCCTTGCCCTCTACCTCTGAAATTTTGAGCCCTTTGATTTGTCTCAGCCAACTTTGATATTTTTTCTTTTGGATTAGGTTGATCCACATTTGCTTGCAATACTTCATCAAAGTTTTCTATCATCGATTTATTCAAGGACATCTCACATGTCATCAATTCCCCTTCTAAATCATCGAGTGTCAAAGTGCTAAGATCTTTGGTGGTCTCAAGAACAGTCTTTTTGGTGTGAAATTTTGTACTCAATGATCATAGTAATTTTTCAACAATTTTAACTTGATCTAAGTTCTCTCCATTAGTTCTCATATCGTTGACAATATTTGTTACTCTTGTCAAAAATTCTTTGACGGACTCAATTGAGTTCATTTGAGTTAATTCATATTATCTTCTAAGCTCTTGCAGTTCGACTCTTTTTACACTTGCAGAACCTCGATGTGAATTATCCAAAATTGTCCAAGCCTCCTTCGCTGACTTAGCATGTAAAATTTTACTATATACATGCAATTCAACCTTGCTATCAAGATAAAAACGTGCCTTATCATCCAATTATCTATTTTTCTCTAATTGTTTTGTAGCTTCACTAGTCAATGTTGTGCCTTCTGGGACTTCCACGAATCCTCTTTCAATAATAGACGATAATTCAACAACTTTGAAAAAATGCATTATTTGTGAATGCCAAAGCTCAAAATT
Source organism: Solanum acaule (assembly GCA_036250505.1). Classification (NCBI taxonomy): domain Eukaryota; kingdom Viridiplantae; phylum Streptophyta; class Magnoliopsida; order Solanales; family Solanaceae; genus Solanum; species Solanum acaule. The sequence continues at coordinate 138,135 of JAJOOR010000687.1, forward strand.
ATTTTTCCATCAAACACAAAAATGTGACAATGTGCTATATATGGACTACTCATATTCTTTTATATGTGTTGGATCTCACACAAGGCATATAAGGATCACTCACAAGCTCTGAAACTAATTTGAAGGAAATAATATTACCCAAGGTTATATTGAAAATATATGCACAAGTGAAAGACGCAACAATGGTTATATAGAAGAAACTTATTAATCTACAAATAGTAGGTAGGAGGCTTTATTCAATAACTCAATGACTCTTGTAATTTTTGTACATTGAAAATATGTAATAAGGCACCCCTATTTATAATAATAACAACCAAAGTAAACTAGGACTAGGAACCTACAAAACTAATAAATCCTAATTAAACATAAATAAGGAAATACCATAAATAATAAATTCTAAACTACCAAGGAATCCTAAACTACTTAGAAATTCTAATTTTGGTTTATTTCCTACACAATGTGATTAATTATTGGTGTGTGATGTGTTGAGAATGGTTTTAAAGGCTTATTGGTTCATTGTTGATGTTGTATCACGATTGTATTGTTTTGAATTGTCCATTGTTATGAAAATGGTCATCTCCTCAATAATTGTGTGAACATGTCATTTACATTGATTCTTAGACATGGTTGTGACAAGTGTCATGTGAATTGAAGAAGAAGAAGAAATGGAAGAGAATGTACCATTTCAAAGGAAGTTTCGTGCACCACGACAGATATGACGATTCAAGGGACGTGTCGTAGGCTACGACGAATTCTATCATCGAGTGATATGTCAGACGCCACAATGGATTCTATTATCAAGGGACGTGTTCCATTCCGTGACGGATGCATGGATAGATATATGTCCCCATGGGTAAGACATGCATTTCATTGTATTGCACACATTTATTATGGTAAACTTACGAGTGTTTTTCATTTTATTGCACACATTTATTATCGCAAACTTATAAATGTTTTTCTATGGAATTTGTTATTAATGACTTTATCCAGTGTATTATTGATCTGAAATTGTCGGAGTGTTGTCATTGAGCTATGAACTATTTAAATTGTGCACTGTTAGGTTGGGTTGGTTTTATGCATGTTGTAGTTATAGAGATTCGGTTGGAGTGTAAGGGGTACACATTTTCTATATTCTTAGCTTGGTGTTTAGTCGTCTGTGTGCTAGTACCGTGTGGTTTGGTACTCACCCGTTGCTTCCACATTTGTGTGGGTTACGAGCCTGGATCTTCGTGATACTCTCTACTTCCTTCTTGACCAAGGCTTGTTGTGGAGATTTGTGAGGTAGTTATTTGTCATTCCAGCGGACCTTCTTAGTCTTATTTATGATTTTGTTCTGCTTTAGAAACAATATCATTTGAGACTTGTGTTTTTCTTTCAAATCTATCACAATACATGAGAGGTTTGTGCACGTGACAACCAAGTTTTGGGGATTTAGTTAAGTTGACTTGTTATCCGCATTAGTAATTGCTATTAAACTTCTAAGTTTATTTCATATCCGCACTTTATCGTAATAGTTGGGTTAATGTTGACTTGTCTTAGTAGGATAAGACGAGTGTCATCACATTCATTTTTGGGTCATAATAATTTGTCTTGTATATTTTTTGTAATTTGTATTTCTATTAATACATTTCATATTATGTTCTATACAATTCTATGAATTTAGTTTATCAATGTATATTGCGGCTTTCTTACTTTTTAGACCTTATTTATATATATTTTCAACAATTATATACAACTTTTTTTGCATTTGAATATAATCAACAAGCATACGTTCCAACTATTTATTTGTATAATTTCAAACATTTGTATACATTTACTTATTTATATATTTCAATCAATTGTTTGTTTATATATATATATATATATATATATATATATATATATATATATGTTGACGTGTTTATTTAGAAAGTTAAATTTATCTT
>JAJOOR010000688.1:0-26682 GCA_036250505.1 Solanum acaule
GGTGCGAAGTAATAACTGAGCCAAACATCGATTATGATGTCTAATATGAGGTAAAGGTAAGGGTTAGTAAATTATACACACATAGCCGGACCAAGGTGTGGGTGAAATTCTCTAGATGCCGGACTAAGGATTTAGAGATACCTAACTTATCACTTTTCATGTAGTACACTAGGAAAGGATTGCTATTACTAGGATTACTGCGTTATGAGCTTGTGGGGAACACGTATACCCTAGTTATTTCTCTCATCTTGAAAACAACCAAAATTGAGTTTTGATTACTGATTACTTATTAAATTCTTAAAATTTATTTCACAAACCCCCCCCCCCCCTTTTAATTACTTGTTTCTGGAAGTAATTTGACTAATCGAATATAATTGTTGGTTAAATTAAAGTCTAAACCATTTTCCTCGTGGGATCGACCCCAACCTACAAGTTGGGTTCTTTACTTGATAACGACCACTTATGCTTCTTTAGGGAGGTGTAATTTGAGCGTATCAATATTTACTTTCTCAAGACTTATATGAAAACTATTGTTGATTACAAAAGAATCCTTAAATGACTCAAAAGACCTCTTGAACATTCCTCTTAAACTCACTTTAGTTTGGAATGTAAATTAAGACATGTGATTAGGACATGTAGGATCTCTCAAGGATGAATATAGCCTTTAGGAGCTAATACGAAGAATTGAACATAATCACGATTCAAAGGAACATGTCCGAAATGAAGCACAAAAAGAAAGATATAGGTGACCCTGGCGCACTGGTGGCATGGGGCGCCAGTCCCCAAACTACTGACCAAATTTTTAGACACATTGCTGGCATGGGGAGCCAGGCCCCAAACTACTGGGCAATGATCCTGGCGCATTGGTGGCGCTGCCCCACCCCCATACCCAGAAATCTGATAAATTTTTATATTCAATCTAGGGTCCTAACTCATTTAGAATGGGGTAAATGCTCCTAAACTCGTCTCGATTCTCAAACCGAACACGAATACATGAGGAATTCAACACAATCCCTTTGGGAAACACAACTTTTACTAAAGATCCACAACACACAAGAATTCACAATCTCCATCGTTAAGGAATTAAACAAATATCAAGAACTACTCAAGAATCCTTTAGATACAACTATTTCATGGATAAATAGATGTATGACATGAGGACGAACAAGTCCAACACTGTGAGAAGCCTTACATACCTGGAAAGAATAATGTTCTTGGAGAAAATCGACGGGATCTTGACGAACGCTCAAAACATAGCTCTTTCTCCTCTTGAACTCTTGTCTTATTTTTCTAAGTGTTTAGGAACGTGAAAGAATGGTTTAGCATCTGAGTAGACCCTTAATTGGGTGAGAAAAAACATGGCTAGTCTTAGTAGGAAAAGGAAAAGACCAAAATACCCTTCTCCAAATGAATGAGATGCATTAAATAGAGAGGCTTTATTGAAATGGGCATAACCTTTTACTCCGAGCTCGAAATTAAGCAACCTTTGTGGCGTTAGAAAGAGGACTCAAAGACCTTCGATTTGATAGCTCATGGGCCACCTAATTATTTATGTGTAAAAAATATGGTTGTTTGAAGTTGACCCAAAACTAAAAACTAATAGGTGACTTGTACGAACCTCTATTTAGCTCTTTCGAAGTCCGAGTAAAGGAAGAAATGTATGGCTGGTATAGCCAAAACAGATACACGTTGAAACAAAATGGTAACTATTCCATCACAAAAAGCTACTTGGCAATTATAGGACACATAGACCACAACTAAGAACTACCGACTTAGTTTGGACTACTATGGCCCTACCAAAGCGCATATTCATGGTATGTTAGTTGTTCAAGGTCGATTGCTCACACATGAGAAGAAGCTGAGACTGCACATTCAGGTTGATGACAGTGAATGTTGCATATGTGATAAGAAGGTAATGGAGACCACGAGACATCTATTTGAGGAATGCAACTGGACTAAAATTATATGGCAAGAGATGACTCTACATAACTTTAATAATTAATGGGATCAAACAAATTCTGGACAAAATAAAGGTGAAACATTGGAAGCAGTTTCAAAAAGAGGTCATTGCGGCTATTAGTGGAGTAGTACTATATCACATTTGGCGTGCTAGAAATTGGAAAAAGTTCAAAGGAAAGAATGTACATACAAATGAGGCAGTCATACATATCAAAAAGGAGATAATAGAGAGAGTAAGATTCCTTAGTAATTCAAAGAAAGCTCAGAAATGTAGATGTTTCATTCATCACTTACTTTGTAATTAGTTTTTGTTGTTTGGTTGGAGGCCCAGCTTCTGTTACCAGAAAAAAGGACTCTCTATTTGTAATTATTTCTTGATGATTATGGTAATAGTTTACAGTGGTTACAAAAACAAAGAAGCTAGTATTCTCGCGTAACATTAAGATGGTTTATATATAAAGTTTTAAAAAAGTGCATTTTGTAACCAATTCTCTCTCTATTTTACTAGTCATCATATTATCAATTATACTTCAGTATATCTTTCTTTTCGAATTAGATTCACGATGTAAAAATCGGCTCTCTTTGATCAATTTTATGATCTTTCTCCATAATTCATCCATAAAAATATCAATTTTATGATCTTTTCAAAGTTGATTGTTTTGTTTTTATAATACTTCAGCTTTGCTTGTTAGAATTCAAATCTTGTCGATGGATATAAAATGTTTAAATCTATGATTACTTGTACTTTTCATCTATCGATTGAAAATTAAGAGATAAAATTAACGCCAACAATCCATATATCACATGTACTATTCAAAATTGTTTGATTTTTTAATCTTCAACAAACTCCTAGAACTTGATATTTTCTCCAATTACCATGACTCTTTTTCACATTAGCCTTATCATAACAAAAAAAATCTCCTTTTGCTTTTCCATTAACTATAAAAGTATTTTTGAACTCATGCAATACGCAATCCATAACAAAAGAATTAATTATGGAAAATTTTATATATCAAAGTATCACTTATCAAATATGAAAATATATAGTTGAGTCTTCAAACCCGACTAGTCCCATGCATGCATGTGTTTAATTGATATTTCTAATGATTTTTTTAGCAATGTTATAGCTAAAATATTTCCACTTATATTTGATAAACAGATGTACTGATGTAAATAGTTTTTAATTTATTTAATTATTAAATCAATTTTACTCATTCAAAATAACTTTGATATTATTTGATAAGTTTAGTTAATTCGTTCCCTGATATTAGTTTCTTGACATCCTTGAATAATCTATATATATATATAATAGGAGAGGTGATAGCGCCTACGCGTCAGCGCCACAATTTATCTCACACTTTTTACTTTCAAAATATCAATTAATAATTATTAATTTTAATATTTAAAATAACAATTAATTAAAATAGATTTTAACAATTAATTGAGAAGTTTGCGTGTCAACTTCTCAATTTTCAAATATCTTTATATATATATACCACAATCATAAGAGGTATTAATATTACAATTTAATACAGTTACATTGCATAATATAGAATACGTGTTAGCTTCTCAAGTTCCAACTAGCAATATTTGTCATCATCGTAATTAACCTCTAATTATGTAATAAAAAAATCAAAAGCACCTTATACTGCAGTTCCATAACACATAATAAAAATACATTCCTAAAAGTAGAAAAATGCCGCAAATTTTACAGTTCCGTAACACATAATAAAAAGACATTTCTATTACTACACAAATACCACAAATTATATATATATATATATTTATTTTTATTTTTTTTCAATTAAGAGCAATTTTTAGTAAAAATGTTCTGTAACTCTCCACTACCCATCCACGATTCATAAACTTCCGGACAAACTGCTTCTCAAATCACGTACTATGTACATATATACATATACCTTTTTCTGACAGACTAAACATGTTTCTGTCGAGTTTCAAAATACAAAATATGGCTTTAAAATATAACACAATATCTGAAATTACCAATAACTCAATGAACTGGAATTTAAAAGTTCGCATTGTTCATTTTTGGACAATGCCCGATAAATACAAGACAGCTATTCCATTTTCTATGGAACTGATTTTGCAAGATGAAAAGGTATGATTTAAATAAAATTTGTGTTTTTAATGTTATTCTATAATTATATTATTACATGATAATGATTATACAATATTTTGTTTGCATATAGGGTGATCGAATATACGCATCTATTGAAAAGTACACAATAAAGTATTTCAGAGACAAGATTTATGATCATGGTTTATATCAGATGAAATATTTTGTGATAGCCTCTTATCAGTCGAAATTTAAATCTAATTCTCATAAACACAAGCTTACATTCACTTAGAATACTATTGTGACTAAAATTGAAGATTCCTCTTTTCATATGGATGATTTCAAGCTACGCACTTTTGAAGAAGTGAAAATTCAACACAACATCAACGAGAATCAACTAATTGGAAAATAGTAATATTGTATACTTCTTTTCATTATATTGTAAATATTATAACCTAAAAATTCAATTATTTTTTAAGATGTTGTTGGACATGTTGTCTCATATGAACCAACTCAATTGTCAAAGCATGGAGATAATAACAATAGTTCTTTATGAATATTGGTGTAGAAGATGAAAAGTAAGTATTCTTAAACAATTTACATTTAAATAGGGTATATATCATTATATTATATATATAATAATAATAATTAAATTTATCTTTTTCACAACATTATTCACGCAGGAGAAACAAGCTTCCTGCCACTTTATGGGGTGATATTGCCTTTCTAATGCAATCACATTTATCTGGATCAACAGATGAACCATTAATTGTTGTTCTTCAATAAATAAAGACACACAAATTTAGAGGTATGAATTTTAAAATTATTATTTTGTTAAACAGTTGTTTATCATTATTACAAATATATTTATCCAACTTAATAAATCTTATAAATTATTTTACAGATACCTATTCTATTCGTATTTGTTGGTACCAGTCTACCAGACCAAACTATGGATAATGCAGATCTACCACAATCTTCTGATTTTAAAAACAAGTTTGACAACTCGTCTATATTATTAAGTAATCCCAATAAATTAAAATTAACAAATTATATAGCTACACTTTTATGATAAATTTACAGGTTAGTTGCATAAGGTAAATATGAGAAGGTTTCACAAACAAGTTCACAACAACATATTTCAATTTCTGAGGAGTTGTCTACATGAATGGTCTCTTTTAAATTTATTAGAGATTTCCTTCAATGCACTGAAATGAGTTGTATATTATATTACTAATTATAATATATTTTTTATAGTACATATAATTGTTTAAACATTATTATTAACTCACATGAGTCTAGCTATTGGATTGCTGTAAAGATTGTTTGTTTGGATTGGTCACAAATGGTCATACTTGGCTTGCAAGAAGTGTATCGCAAAGGAGGATCCATTGGGAGACAAATATTATTTCTTAAAATGCAATGCTGAAGTTATTCACAGGTTGGAGCAAACAATACAAATATTTAAAATTTAATTAAAATTTGTATACCACTCTATTTTATGCCTTTTAGGTATCGACTTCAAATTCATGTTACTGACATAACTGAATTTATATCATTATTGTTGTGGAAAAAAAAGGTTCTACAACTAATTGGAAAGACTGCCAAGGAGTTGAAGGAAGAATTAATAGGAGATGCTGACATTGGTTATCCAATAGAACTTGATGTTTTGATTGAGAAAAAACTCATGTTTAAAGTCCAGATTAAGGATTCAAACATTAACAAGAATGATAATGTTTATAAAGTAGTTAAGTTCACTGATGGTGAAGCATTACTAAAGGAACAATAGATATTTCGTTTTTTTTCAACTTTTCAGATTTTAAAACATAGTACATTATTTTACATTATGTGTTTAACAATGCAACACATATAAATTTTTGATTATGTATGTATTTAAATTATTTACAGACACCTATCAAGAATAGCATTTCAGATTGTGGTTCTTCACAAATAGAAGATATGATTGATTTGATTGGTAAGTTATATCCCAATAGTGACAAACATGTTGGAGTTCGACCAATACATGAAAATGATGAGAGATTAAATGTCAAACTACCCGAAAACAAGTTACACAAAGTTATAAAGAAGGAGAAGAAGACATAAGTTTGTCAAAATGGGAGATAAGCTTTAATTATTTAAGTTAGTTTATTTTAGAATATTAAACTATCCAATTCTGTTTTAAGAATGTATTTGATTGTGTTAGTACTGATTGTCGTTGCTAAAAATTGTAACTACATATTGACCTTAAGTAGTCCATATAAATCAATTATATGTGCCAACAATACACTTGTAGGAAATATTTATTCCATTAAACAACCTCTAAGCAATCTACAAAACATTAGAGATAATTAATTAAAAAAGAAAGTTAAAAATAACTGTTCTCACTTAAAATGAATTATGTCAAAAAGTGTAGTATGAAAATGTACAAAACAGTCACATATATCCATCTATATCATAAACTTTGCAAATTAATATATTTAATACTTTTAAACTTTGAGAAATCCACAACATTTTCAGATAAATGGGTAGCAATTAATCGCAATTGCCAATAGACCACTCACAACCTATAGTATAAGCAAAATACTTGATAAATTTGTATTCATGATAAAACATCACACATAAATAAATTGGGACATAAGCGCAAATACCAATCACATCATCATTTATCCAGACTAGCTAACACAAAATTCGAACACCACAATAATATAGTTCTTCATCCATGGAGTACCTATTAACAATTTTACATATATGGAAGTCCTTTTTCGCCGGACAGATGGAGTTTTTTCCCTTTTCAAGAAACAGAAATAAAAATGTGTATCTACGCTGTGTACACATTGCAAGCAAACCCCAACCTTCCTAGTAACCCCATTGCTTCCAAACAGAACTGCTTATTTTTCTTAGTTTCAACTATACATCATATATTTGCTCATAATGAACAAAAATACAACTAAGTTTAACTCATACCTCTCCACACCCTATATCACACCGTTGAACAAGAAATAATAAATAGATCGAAAAAGGTAAAGATTAACCAAGCAAACTACATTGTAAAATAAAAAAAGTTCTAAAGATTCAATCTTTTCAAAAGAACAACACAAATATTACCTAGACCTAAAAAAACTTTTTTGCATTAGATATAAAGAGTTGAAAACAAACTTTGTAATCTTGAGAAAACTTAAGAAGAGCTCCAACAAATTCTTAAAACCAACTAAGTAGTCATATTTTCTTATTAATATTCTCTGTGTACATTGTAGCTTGCTTTCACTTTTACATGCAAAAACATAAATGGTGTCTCTTAGAGTGGCACTGGGATATTGGTTAGTGGTATAGAAGGAGGGCAAACTCTTCAAATGGTGAAAAGGAATTTGTACCCGGCCCGTTGGCTTGGTCTACCCGGCCCATAGGCTCGGTATAACAATTAATTCATATGCTGAAGAACCATACAATATTAGTGTCTATTGAGGCCAGAACAAGCTCATAGGCGGCAATAAGACGATAAAACATTAAAATAATAACAACTAATCATAATTTATCAAACACAATCATAACATACTTTTTCAAGCCACTAGGCAAGGAGTAGAGTGTCAGCGATAGACATTATCTTAAATAGTCATAGCCAATTCACTAGGAAAAGGCTACATGTCAGATAATAATAATACAACGGCCATAACAAGCTTAGGCTGTAACACCCCAGAAAAGTTTGAACTAAGACTCGAACCATCCTTCGTTGTGAGTAGGATTTTACCAAGGAATTTAAAATTTCTTAAGTATTAAGGTCAGGTCACTAGATGTATCACCTTGAGTTCCAAAAAGAACTAAATTGAAAATAGCAAAAATCTGAAATTTTGCAAGTTATGCTTAAGTATGAGTTTTGGGTCAACTTCAAATGACCATAACTCCTACCACATGATGAGTTAGGTGTGCTACAAGATACCGTAGGAAATATCTTTGAATTATCTTTCTAACACCACTGGGTTTTCCCAGTTTCGAGTTCGTATGAGGGAGATATGTCCATTCGAAGTTGGTCTATCTAGATAAGCAAAGTTACCCAAAAATAGTAAGGGGTATTTTGGTCTTTTCCTTATCCAATCAGACTTAATTCATTTTTAGTAAGATTTTAAGGTTCTAATCCTATTAGGTTTAGTTTTATAATCCTTATTTACGCCTAGGGTTTTAGTTGAGAGTTCAAGAAGAGAAAAGAAGAGAAAAGAGGAGAAAGGAGTAGAGGATCAAGCGTTCGTCGAGAGTCTTGCGTTTTGTTGCGGATTTTCACCATGGGTTCAACCCCTAAGAGGTATGTAAGCTTCCATAGTGTTGGGTTTGTTCACTCACACATCAAACATGTTATTTTCAGCGTAATTTCACTCTCAAGAGTTGAAGGATTTAAGTTCTTGATAGGTGTTCTTGAAGTTCATTCTAAATCTTGTTTCATTGGGGTTTTGATGATTTCTTGAGATGAAAGTGGTTTTTTTGAGTGGATTAGTGTGTAATTAGGTTGGGTAATTGAATCTAAGGAAAACTTGAGAAAAGAAATCGATTAAAAGCGATTTAGGATTTAAAAAAAAGGCAAAATTCATCGAACTTGGCCTGGGGAGAGGTTGGGGCGGCGTGCCCCAGATGCACCCAAGGGGCTGGGGGGGACATATGCAGCCTTCGAAGTTTGGGGCTGGCACCCCGCTATCAGAACGCGCCAGGGTCGCCTGCCCCCACTCTTTTTTCATTGGTTGTCCCGTTTGAGTCCCTTTTAAGTGTACATTTACTCCCTTTGATTTTAATCACTCTAAACTACTTATAAACACTTAGAAATCATTCATGACATGAATCATAACCTTGAATTAATAATTCAAATTCAAGGTAAACTTAAGAGTTAAGTCTTGAGAGTTCTTCAGAACATTTTGAGAGAGTCCTTTTGAGGAGTCTTCTACATTGTCTAATAACTTGTTTCAAGACTCAAGTAAGTGAACATGAGAGTGAGGAGAATTTATTCATGAGTCTACACTATCAACGATATCCTTCATATCAGGAACGATAACTCTTGAATTCATAATTAAAATTCAAGAGAGAGTTAAGAGTAGAGTTCAAGAAAGTCTTTCAGTTCAATTGTGAATCCTTTGAGATCCACCATCGATTTGAGTTAAGTTTTGAGTAAGTAAGTATGAGAATGATAAGAGTCATATACATGAGTTCCTTATTGATATTTTGACCCTTGAGTTAAGTCGTTCATGTCCGTAACTTCCGCATGAACTCCATGAGTTGAGTATCTTTGAGAGGAGTAGTATCTTCCAGTTCTAAGTCTTGAGTATCAAGTTCCTAACTCTTCCGAGATTATAATCCTAATCGTGGGACTATTACGTATTACCCATGAAGTCCATGAGTTGAGTTCTTCAGGCCCATAATTCTGCATGAACCCTATAAGTCAAACAGTCTTGAGATGAGTAGTTCATGCTCATAATTCCACATGAACCCTCTGAGTTGAGCATTCTTGAAATGAGTAGTATCATTGAAGTTCTTGAGTTCCAAGTATTGAGTTCTATCTATGGTTATTGAAAACCTTACATTGAGTCATTCACGTCCATAATTAGGCATGAACCATATTTTAAGAAGTCTTTTACAAATGTTTTAACTTTGTTTTAATACTTAAGCTTTGAGTTGAGTAAAGAGTAAGAGTAAAGTTCATTTCTTCAAAGATTATACGGGAACTAAGTATTCCCAAGACATTTTATCATCACTTAGGCTCATAGTGGTGGTTGTCGGTTAGAGAAACTCCCACAATATTACATTATTTTATATGAAATTGAGTGGTTATTGTATTCTTCAATACATTGAGTTGCTATCTCCAGTTTTACAACTTTCCATATATATTGCATCTTTTACTATTGCTTTATCCTTGAGTATCATGAGTTGAGTCTTTCGAGTTGAGTATCTTGGGTTGATCTATGATTCATTGTGTCGAGTACCTTATTGTTGAGTTTCACTTAGTTGAGAACCTTATTATTGAGTTGAGTATCTTATCCTTAAGTACTTCTGAGTTGAGTAAGTTTGAGTAGTTTTGAGTATCCTTGAGTATTCCTTGAGTTGAGTAAGTTTGAGAAAAGGTAAGTATGTTCCCCTTTTTATCAAGTTTCAAGCTTATGTTATGCTCTAGAATTCCCCTTACATGCTCGTACATTCCATATAGTGAGCCATTTGGCATGCATCCTTTCATGATGCAGATTTAGGTATTTAGGATCATCAACAGGAGCTTCGTTGATACCACATGGAGTTCGAGTTAGCTATGGTGAGCCTCCTTGCTTCCAGAGGATTTTATTTACTTTTCAGTTATATTAGTTGTTAGGATGCTGTGGGTCTTGTCCTGATTTCCATCTTTGTCAGTTAGAGGCTTCATAGATAGATAGTAGAGTTTGAGAAGTCTGTTTCAGTTATCTTATTAAATGTATTAAAGACTTGAGTTGCCTATTGTTGGCTTGTTGAATATTCTATTTTTTATTCAGATTTATTCATTTGAGTTAAAGATGTGTAAGTTTCATGAATTATATTCAGTTTTTAAGCTTTTGCATGCTTAAGTTAGTCTTCCGCTTGTAGTTAGCCAGGATGAGGGTTAGTTTGGGGACCATCAATGGTTCTTGAGTGCCGGCCACGTCTGGGGTGTAGACTCGGGTCGTGATATAGGCCATTAGGATCATGCCATAAGAGAAATAATAGCCTTAACATACCTTCAAACCAAAGCCCAAAAAGTGTCTCTATGAAGCTTTCCCAACATAAGTAATGCAATAATGCGGAAATTAGCGAGGCTGCAAGAACAAGCCATGACTAATCAATAAGACGTTATTGCCACACTCGTGATCAGTCAAGTCCAACCCACAAAGTGAGGCAGATAACAACAACAATCAGAAGCTAACTTCATTGAAGGCATTCCAACCACATCTCAAAGGAGTGACAAGCTCCCGAGGCAACATAACTAGGTGTATTTTATGTTGTTCAATCCAACAACCATTGTATGGGACTCTAATAAAAATCACACTAATCCCCTAATTACCTCAAGCACTTTAACACCATCACTAAACAATAATAACAACCAATTGAACAAGAAAAAGGGGCTATCCACAACCACACCATCAAAAATACCACCACGAAGCTCAAAAATCTATAAAAATGATACTAGGATATGGAATTACGAATGAGTATAGTAAAAATAAGATTACCTCAACCAAAAGTTTGAAATAATACTATGAAAATTCTGCCTCCTTGCAACAACAACGAACGAAGCCTAAATGGACAAGAAAATTATACCACAACGATGAGCTCACAACGTAGAGCAACTTCCGCTAAACATCTGAGTTAAGAATTCAAGCATTGAGGAGTATTGGAAGAAGGTTTTATCTTTTTTTCTAGGTTTTCTTCATTTTTTTTTAAAATGACGAAGGTGGTGTTCTTTTAAAAGGACCACCGACTTAGAGTTAAGGGAGCCCTCTTAGAGCTGCCTGCTTGTGCAGTCTCACCGAAATGTGCATAACTGTCTACTATGATGTTGTATGGACGAGCGGTTTAGTGTGTTGGAAACTAGACTCGTATACCTTCGATTTGATAAGTAATGAGAATTCTAATTCTTTATATTCTAGGAGAAAATTGTAGAAACATTTGACCAAAATTTCAGAGAAATTCCTTAAAAGCATTTATAATAACCTTTGTCGACTTTTATTTAGCAACTCTCTTGATTTTAACACTTCACATTAAAACTTTTGCAATTAAAAACAACTCATAAAACATCCTTCCTTATGTGTTAAGAAGTCTTACTCTTATTACAAAAGTACAATTTAATACCAACGTTCAAATGGATGAAGTGTCACATCCTCCCCCTTATAGGGACATTCGTCCTCGAATGATGATTGTATTTTTTATATCATAAGAAACAATGTCAGAACTCATACAAAACATCAGTAACATATCTCATATACTCAAATATTGGTCTACTCATTTGAAGGAATGAACATGTGAGAATTTTTGGATTTCATGTCGTCCTCAACTTTCCACGTGAGCTCCTCAACATTACGGCTTTGCCACAACACTTTTACTGAAGCTATATCCTTATTCCACAACCTTCTTATTTGACAATCTACTATGGCAACATGGACTTCTTCATAAGAAAGATCCTCTGAAATCTGAACATCGGTTGTCGACACTATAGGTGTTGGGTCTCCAATACACTTCCGTAACATAAAAACATGAAAAACAAGGCGTACTGCTGCAAACTCTTGAGGTAACTCTAACTCATAGGTAAATCGTCCTATACATTGCAAGATACGATAAGGCCCAATGATCTAGGGATCAACTTCCCCTTTTTGCCAAATCTCATAACCCCCTTCATAGGTGAAACTGTCATAAAGACCCATTTATCAATATCAAACTCTAAATCCTGCCGCCTAACATCTGCACACGAATTTTGGTGGCTTTGGGCTGTCAACAACCGCTCTCTAATTAACTTAACTTGTTCTATGGCTTGCTGCACTAAGTCTGGTCCACATAATTCTGATTCTCCAACCTCGAACCAACCAAAAATGAATCTACATTTTCTTTCATATGAAGCCTCATACAGAGCCATACCAATGCTAGAATAACAGATATTATTATAAGCAAACTTGATAAGTGGCAAGTAATCATCCCAATTACCTTTGAAATGTAACACACATGTCCTTAACATATCCTCGAAAGTATGGATCATACGCTCATCTTGGCCATCACTCTGAGGATGAAATGTGGTACTAAGGTTTACATGCGCCCCCAGACCCTTTTGGAATGATTTCCAAAAATGGGTTGTAAATTGTGCCCCTCTACCTGAAATAATTAATATAGGGACACCACGCAATCTAACAATCTCTCTAATATATAGTCCCGCATAATCCTCAGCTGTTAATGTGGTCCTGACCAGCAAAAAATGCGCTGATTTTGTTAGCTTGTCAATAATTGCTCAAATAGAATCAAACATTCCCACGAGCGAGGCAAACCTGTAACAAAGTCCATGTTTATTGCTTCCCACACCATAATGGAAGGGGTATCTCTTGAATCAGCCCACAGGGTTTTTGGTGCTCAATTTTCACCGACTGACAGTTAAGACACTGTGCTACGACATCAACAATATCTTTCTTCATCCTAGGCCACATGTAGATATCTGTAATATCATGATACATCTTCATAGAACCTGGGTGAATCGAATATCAAGAATAGTGTGCTTCTACCATAATTTGTTGTCGAAGACTTGCAATATCTGGAACACACAATCGATGTCCATATCTAAGGATTCCATTTTCTGCTGTATTGATGGCTAATGAATCTTTCTGTTGAGCTTTACCCCTAAACTTCTCGAAGATGGGATCCTCATGTTGTCGTAACTTTACTTCCACGACAAGAGATGATACAGATGTAATGACCTGTTCTTGTCGTTATAGAAACGCCAACGGGGAAAATTTTTGGATCGGAAAACTTTTTGGTAGTAACTTAAAATTTCCTAGCCCAGTCCATATTTAGACAAAATCAGAGTCAGTAAGGTATAGGGAAATCTGATAACAATTGGATGATCTAATTATGATTTTGATCACATGAGTAGATAGCTAAACCGTTAAGGAACCCGTAAGACTTTACGAAATTGAATTCGGATGAGTGAAACTCCCGGTTTTGATCTTAGCATGAATAGGTAAATTTGAGTGTCGTGGGATGAAGCTGTGTTGTTAAATGGGGGTTTGAGACTCTAATTACGACGTTCTGTCTCTGTGCAAGCTGCTAGGGAGGGATTTATTAGTGAGGCCACTATAGCGGGGTGAGCACCGCTGTGGCGGGTTAGTCGCGAATAAGTCAAAAATAAACACCAAAATTATTTTATTCTGCAAGTTTTGACTTTGAGAGCTAGGATATGACCCCAGGTGTTTTCTTGACAGTTTTCCACCATTCTTGAGGCTAAAGGTAAGATTTTCACTCCCCGATTACATTTTTCGATCCGTAGAACCTGGTTTCTTGGGTGATTATTGTTGGGGAAGGGTTTTGGAACTATTTGGATGGTGGGAAATGCCCTAATCTAGGTATGGGGATCAGAGGTTTGACCTAGGATTGATATTATTGTTTATAATTTGGGTAATTAGGTGTTGTTTATTGATCCTCGCATTATTATGATTGTTTGTAGACCAAGAACAACCGGAAAGAATCCATAAAGGGAAGAATCAAGTTTCTTAGGGGATTCAAGTTTGTTTGAGGTAGGTGATGGTTGTGATTTATGTTGTGTGATTTATGTTTGTACTTTGTTCATTATAATGCATGTATTTTCATGAATGTTGCATTATTGATCACACTAACCGTGAATGAGGATAATTGAATAATTGAATGCCATGAATCATAACTTGATTGTATGATTATGAGAATGTACTTGTGATTGTGATTGTGACTTATTGAATGGATCGGGTGTTACGTTTCGACACACTAACTGGGATCGGTTGCCACGTACCGGCATAAACATTGGAACGGGTGTCACGATCCGACACACTAACTTGGATCAGTTTCCACGTACCGACATAAACATTGGAACGGGTGTCACGATCCGGCACACTAACAGTTTGTGTATGGGTTCCATGAGAGGACCATTGAATTGGGTTCCGTGAGAGGACCATTCAATTGTATTGTGTATCTACTTGTGATGATTATGTTCATATCTAATTGTGATTGAGGTTAAAAGGCTATTTGTTGCTCTAAAAAAGATAACCAATGTGTATTATTGAGAATGTGGAAAGCTACATTGATCCTGAAAAGATGACTAATATTGTATATGTTCAGTATATGCCTGTTTTATAATGTTATGGTTACTTGCATGTGTTTCACTTATTGGGATAGCAGTGTGATCCTACCAGTACATTGTGGTTGTGTACTAATACTGCACTTGCTCTTTCTTTGTTGAGTATAGGGAATCTTCAGACGGCTATTGATAGACCTCAGCTAGGTGACTATTGAGCGTGACCGGATTCAAGGATAAGCCAGTTCTTCCAGGCTTCCATGGATCTCTCTTATTTAAGTCCACTCTTTTCGGACTCAGACTATTTATTTAAGATGTTTGTTAAGTTTCGAGGTTGTACCCTTTGTTGTTAGACTTGTCGTTAGTAGAGTTTTGGTACACCGACTTTCAGGTTCTAGGGGTTGTTCTTCCGCATTAGTTTGGTTAAGTTATTTGTTTAAACCTTGGAGTTTATGAGAACTCTATATAATTTTTGCATTTAAACCTACTTCCGTATTTTTAAATGCCTAGTTTTTCGTTAAGTTGCTTAGTTGGGTTGTAGTAATGGTTCTCCTATCGGAGGTTTAGTATGGGTGTCAATCACGACGGTTTGGGTCGTGAAAAAGTTGGTATCAGAGCCCTAGATTCGTTGATTTCATTGTAACAAAATGAGTCTAGTAGAGTCATGCGTAACGGTATGAAGACGTCCGTACTTTTCTTCGAGAGGCTATAAGACTTTAGGAAAAACTCACTTCTTTCTACTCCTTCGTGCTATGACTTAAATCCAATTGGTATCTGGGTAATACAAATTGGTATCTTTCCTCCTACACTCTATGGTCCGAGTTACAACAACAAAAGTAGTAACACCATCACTAGCAAGAGAGGATGTGTATAGACTACCGACAGTTGAATAGGGTCACCATTTAGAACAAGTATCCGCTGCCTCAGATAGATGATCTTTTGACCAGTTGCAGGGTGCATTAGTTTTCTCTAAGATTGATCAAAGGTCTGGTTACCATCAGTTAAAGATTAGGCCTGAGGATGTGCCCAAGACGGTGTTTAGAACCCGCTATGGACATTATGAGTTTCTAGTTATGTCGTTTGGTTAACAAATGTGCCTGAAGCTTTCGTGAATTTAATGAATGGTGTGTTCAAACCATTTCTTGTTTCGTTTGTTATAGTATTTATTGATGATATTTTGGTATATTAGAAAAGTGAGAAAGAGCATGCCGACCATCTTCGTATTATTCTATGTGTTCTTGGGAAACAAAAGTTGTATGCGAAATTTTCCAAGTGTGAATTTTGGTTGACTTCAGTTTCCTTTTTGGGGCATGTAGTTTCAAGGGAAGGGGTAATTGTAGATCCCTAAAGGATTGAAGCAGTCAAGAATTGGGTCCGACCTAGTTCTATGACTGAAATTAAGAGTTTTGTGGGGCTCGCTAGCATCTATCATCGCTTGTGAAGGGATAATGATCAGATTTGCAGATTTAAGTTTATAGGTAACAACATTCAAGAAGTTTTGGTAAAGGACGGCTAGATAATGAACACCATTACTTTGGAAAATGCATTTAGTATTGTTGTCATAACATGTATGGGTTGTTTAGCGAATGATGAAATTAAGTTATGTCAATTGAGGTTAGAAGCTATACTATGATTTTCTGGATTGATGTATATCAAAGAGAGTCATGATACGACTACTACAATAGCAACAATGCTTACTTGGTTAAGTTATTAAGTGTGTTAAAATTGTGGAGAACCTGGGCATATGAGGAGGAAATCAGTGAGGCCACAGAGGCCGGGGAAATGGTAATGCGAGTAGAGAAGCAGTGCAGCCAAGCAAGGAGGTTGCCCATCAAGATGACAAGACTCAGTTTTATGCCTTTTCGGGCAAGACCGAGGCTTAGGGTCTGATGCAGTGATCACAAGTACTATTATTATTTGTGAATGGATAGCTAATGTGTTGTTTGATCCGGATTCTACTTATTCTTATGTATCTGTATGATTTGCCTCAGAATTTGCTATGATTTGTGATATACTTTATGCCCCCATCCATGTTTCTACCCCAGTTAGAGAGTCTGTCATAGTCACCCATATATATCATGTTGTCCTATTGTGTTATGGATTTTTAGATTTGGGTTGATTTGGTTGTGTTGGATGTGACTGACCTGATATAATCTTAGGCATGACTTGGTTGTCCTCTTATTATGTTGTGTTTAATGGTAATGTTAAGTCGGTAACTCTAAAGATCCCGAGTAGGGAAAGGTTAGAGTGGGAAGGGGGTACAAGCCTAAGTTAGCTAAAGTCATATCTTTCGTGCGGGGTAGGAAACTTGTGGGGAAGGATTGTTTGGCATAATTGGCTCATATTTGGGATGTTGAAGTTGAGTCTCCCTCTATTGAGTCTATTTCCTATGGTGTCAGAATTTAGAGAAGTGTTTCCTAATGAATTGTCTGGAACGCCTCCGGATAAGAGACATAGATTTCTACATTGACTTGGAAATTGACACTTGCCCTTCTCCATTCCTCCTTATCGCATGGCTACGACAGAATTGAGAGAGCTTAAAGCTCAAATTCATGAGCTTCTTGATAAAGGTTTCATCCGTCCTAGTTCTTCCCCATGGGGTGTTCCTGTCTTGTTTGTTAAGAAAAAGAATGGTAGTATGAGGACTGGTGATTTTATCTTAAGCCATAAATGAGTTGATTGATACCGGAATGACAAGCTTATGGATAAAGAAAGTCCCATTGAGTATACTTGAGTGAAGGAATTTGAAGATTTTAGTAAGAAAGTGCGTATAAAAATTGGGTTAGTCCTTTGGATTTGATGAGTATACCTAAGTTTGAGGTGTCATGTTGATGAAAAGGTTGACTTCGAAGTGATAGTCAAGGCTGACTGAGCGTAATGGTAATAAGAGTTCGTAATGGATTGTGACGGGATGCAAATATATAATAAGATTGTTGGTTAAGCAAACTTTGTATAGTAATTACAACTTGCGAGTATCTAAGGTTGTGGTTTTATAATATTTGGTGAGTAACGTGGTTGTATAGAAAGTTTTAAGAGATGGTGGGATACCACTCAAATAAAATTTTAAAGAGCTAGAGTCATAATGAAGAAAATTAGTGGGATGTAGTACAACCTTTAGAGAGAGGTGAGAGCAAGAATTTTTTATTTGACTGCAAAGGCTAAAGAGATATCTTCAGAGGGGTAGATAATTGGGTTCAGAGATGCGTGATTTCATTCACTTTGTTGTGGCTATGGTAATAGTGTCATGGATCCATCAGATTGGTTAAAAACTATGGGAAAAGACTTGAGAAAGAAGTGTACAGACATTAGCTTGAGTGTGATGATAAGTGCTTGGTTTTTGTTTTTGAGTTTAGTAATGGGTACGATTGAATTGTTAGCGAAAGATATTGTAAGATCGATGAAGATGCGATCAATGATAAACGAAGATCCATGCATTCATGAAAATCTTCAAGACATAGGCTAATATGGATAGATAAGGGGATTGTGTATATGGTTGAATTTACAATTCACATTTTTCATTGTAAATCTACATTCGTGGTGATAAATTTTGTCAAGGTGAGAAATGATCAATTGTATCAGGTATTGAGCATGTGAAAGGACTTACACCTGGGTTGAGACGTAAATTTTATTACTATTGATTGTTAAGTACCTAAGAAAGGTTTCATTTAAAAAGTGTTGGTTTCTAATAAGGTAAATGGTCGGAGTGTTTATGATGGTTGTTAGTGTTGTTAGTATGATTCACTAGTTATGCTCTCGTGTGTTTTCACTTTTGTGGGTGGATCCCTAGTGGTAGATCAGGTGTACCGATCCTGCGATGTTCTCTTGGTTACTTTAGAAGACATATTTGGTGTCGTCTTGGAGTTCTTAAGTATTTCAGTGGTTCTACATGTACCACTTGCTTATGAGAATTCATAGAAGAGCTACCATGCGTATTTATGGTTGTCCGACAATCTTAATATTTATATAGTCATCGAGGTTATGTATTGGTTGTGTGTGCTTGAATGTGGGGATCATTGGGTCCAATTCTACTGTTCTTAAGGGTAATTTATAATCATAATTGCTAAATCTAGCATTCGATAGTGTGGTTAAACGGTTTGTATACTTGGACATATCCCTCGATGAGTATCTGATGTCTAAAGATCAAATTTTACAACTTAAGCTCATGGAAAGTTATGTTGTAGGGGGGAGATGTTGTTAAGAACTATGATTGTTTGGGTACTATGAGTGTGTGTTGGCTGGTTCAGGTTCAGTTCTATTTGTAGCAAGTATTGACTTTGAATTTTATCATGCTTAAGTGCTGAAGTATTCATCCGGATGATTGTGTCATGTCTTTGATAACATGTTGTAGACGTGTGTACAATCAACTTTGGTGGTTGTTGGAAATCGTTTTTGTTGTTAGTTAAGTTTACATACAATAATATTTATCACTAGAGTGTTGAGATGACTTCATTAAGGCATTGTAAGGGAGGATGTGTAGGTATTTAATTGGTTGGTTTGAGTTTGCAGAAGTGAAACCCTTAGGGGGTAATGAGATTTGGTAAGAGTGTTGAGATGACTTCATTGAGGCATTGTAAGGGAGGATGTGTAGGTATTCAATTGATTGGTCTGAGTTTGGAGATGTGAAACCCTTAGGGGGTAATTAAATTCGGTAAGAAGGGCATGCGAGACAAATATCCCCAGTTGTTCAACGATTCAGATACTACTCTACTTACGTTTTAGCCCTTTTCTCCAAGTTTGTCACTCGGGGACGAGTGATGAGTAAATTGGTATTTATTGTAATGACTTGTTCCCGTCGTTATAGAAAAGCCAATGGGGAAATTTTTTGGATCGGAAAACATTTTGGTAGTAACTTGAAATTTCCTAGCCTAGTCCAGATTTGAACGAAATCGAAGTCAGTGAGTTCTAGGGAAATATGGTAACAATTGGGTTATCTAATTATGATTTTGATCACATGAGTAGATAGCTAAGACGTTAAGGAACCCGTACAACTTTACGGAATTGAATTCGGGTGAGTAGAACTCCCAGAATTGATCTTCGCGTGAATATGTATTTTTTAGTGTCGTGGGATGAAGTTGTGTTGTGAAATGGGGGTTTTGGAATCTAATAAAGATGTTCTGTCTCCGCGCAAGCCACCAAGGTGGGATTTATTCCGCCAGGGCGTGGCCGCTGTAGCGGGGTGAGGACCGTTGTGGCAGGCTAGTCGCGAATAAGTCGAAAATAAACGCCAAAATCGTTTTATTCTGCAAGTTTTGACTTTGAGAGCTAGGAGACGACCCTAGGTGTTTTCTTGACAGATTTCCATCATTCTTGAGGCTAAAGGTAAGGTTTTCACTCCCCGAATCCTTTTTTCGATCCGTAGAATTTGGTTTCTTGGGCTATTATTATTGGGGAAGGGTTTTGGAACTGTTTGGATGGTGGGAAAAGCCCTAATCTGGGTATGGGGATCAAGGGTTTGACCTAGGATTGATATTATTGTTTATAATTCGGGTAATTAGGTGTTGTTTATTGATCCTCGAATTAGTATGATTGTTTGTAGACCAAGAACAACCGGAAAGAATCCATAAAGGGAAGAATCAAGTTTCTTAGGGGATTCAAGCTTTGTTCGAGGTAGGTGATGGTTGTGATTTATGTTGTGTGATATATGTTTGTACTTGGTTCATTATAATGCATGTATTTTCATGAATGTTGCATTATTGATCACACTAACCGTGAATGAGGATAATTGAATAATTGAATGCCATGAATCATGACTTGATTGTATGATTATGAGAATGTACTTGTGATTGTGATTGTAGCTTGTTGAATGGATCGGGTGTTACGTTTCGACACACTAACTGGGATCGGTTTCCACGTACCTACATAAACATTGGAACGGGTGTCACGATCCAACACACTAACTTGGATTGGTTTCCACGTACCGACATAGACATTGGAACGGGTGTCACGATCCGGCACACTAACAGTTTGGGTATGGGTTCCATGAGAGGGTAATGCTTATCGTGACCAACGACACTATCCTATGGTATGAGTGTCTACGATCGTTGAAAATATAGTAACCCAACCAAGGGTTGGGGTCGTGTCCCAAGGGAGCGGTTTTGAGAATTAGTAGCCAATTAGAATTTTATTTGAATTAGTCGTAGCTAAAAATATTTGCGATAAAATATATTGCAAATTAAAGAGGGTGACACAGAGGTGTCAAATATCAAAAGGGGTTTTGTAACAAGTGATAAAACAGCAGAATAAACAAGAAAATCAAGTATGGGGAAGGTTCTTGGGATATGACCGCAATACAAGTTGAGATAAATCGTTTGATACATGCTTTCAATAGGAAATTTGCAAGACAATAGTGACTAGGCTAAGCTTTAAATGGAAATAAGTTCCCTCTCGGGCAACTTACCCCGTTTCAAATGTGTTCCTCTCGGACACCCATTTGACGCATAAAGACCAGCCTACGCCTTACCTCACTCACTCTCTCGAGTTGAGTGTTAGGATATGGGACTAGGGCTCACCCTCTCGGGCTGACCCTCGGGTCGACCCACTCCTTAGGTTATCAGTCTAGTGGTTTTGGTTTCGCGACCTCCTTCTCGGGCAAATCGAAAACATATGGGTGGCTTTGTATTTGCAACTACAAACCCTTTAGATTAAACCACAACCACTAGGTGAAATAACCATTAAAATACATCTAACTATCAGCAAGCAAGACCCAACAAGAATATCAACCCATATTTGCTAAATCACACCCCAAGAATGGGGTTTTTTTAGCCACACATCAAGAAATAAGAAATTATACCTAACATGATAAAGAAATCAACTGAGTATAAGAAATTAAACCTTGAATTAAGCTACGGAAGAAGAATAAAGAAGACCTACTTCGAACTTGGGAAAAATGAACTCCTTTCCTCAAGTCTCCACAAAACCCTCTCCAAACTTGAGAGAAAAATACAGAAAAATAAAATAGACTAATAATAATTTTTACTCTAAAATTGTTCTCTCCCAGACTACAACTCTAACAAGTATTTATAGTTTTCACAGATTGTGTTGCGGAGGATCGTTCGGCGACATTAGTCGAGATCGCCGATGAACTCGGCGATCCGCCCTTTAATCAGCTCATCGCCTTCAGTGTCTTTCCTTCAGCATCCTCATATTCCAGATCATTGGGCAGCACAGTACTGCTTCACAGAACTAATCGGCGACTCGCCGACTACTCCTTTCCTCGCCTTTTGATCCACTTCCTTCAAGGTTTCGCATACTGGAACAAAGGGTGGTGCATGTCAACTCGGCGACTCGCCAAGTTGGACTCGACGATCTGCAAATTTTCCTTTCTTGTTCTTTTCAGCCCTTTTTTGCTCCGTTTTGCACCTAAGTGTCCATGCTTCCAGTAAAACTTCAAATACCTGAAACTTAAGCATTTTAATCAAATATTGAGATAAAACAAGCATTCGAGGACACTATTTCTATTAAAATAAAGCCCTAAATGAGTCCAATTTGTGGACCCATCAAAGGGCCATTGAATTAGGTTCCTTAAGAGGACCATTGAATTGTGTTGTGTATCTACTTGTGATGATTACGTTCATATCTAATGGTGATTGAGGTTGAAAGGCTATTTGTTGCTCTAAAAATGATAACCAATGTGTATTATTGACAACGTGGAAGGCTACATTGATCCTGAAAAGATGACTAATATTGTATATGTTCGGTATATGCATGTTTTATAATGTTGTGGTTACTTGCATGTGTTTCACTTTTTGGGATAGCCGCGTGATCCTACCAGTACACTGTAGTTGTGTACTGATACTGCACTTGCACTTTCTTTGTTGAGTACAGGGAATCTTCAGACGGCTATTGATAGACCTCAGTTAGGTGACTATTGAGCATGACCGGATTCAAGGGTGAGCCAGTTCTTTCAGGCTTCCATGGATCTCTCTTGTTTTGGTCCACTCTTTTTGGACTCAGACTATTTGCTAAGTTTCGGGGTTGTACCCCTTGTTCTTAGACTTGTCGTTAGTAGAGTTTTGGTACAACGACTTTCAGGTTCTAGGAGTTGGTCTTCCGCATTAGTTTGGTTAAGTTATTTGTTTAAACCTTAGAGTTTATGGGAACTCTATATAATTTTTGCATTTAAACTTGCTTCCGTATCTTTAAATGCCTAGTTTTTCGTTAAGTTGCTTAGTTGGGTTATAGTGATGATTCTCCCACCGGAGAGTTAGTGTGGGTGCCAATCACGAAGGTCTGGGTTGTGACAACAAATATGTCCTGAATTGTGATCCCATCATCAGAATCTAACAACATAACCCCCAAAGTAGCTAACTGATGAAGCTCTCGGGCTATCTCCCATTTCTTCACTCCTAGATACGATAAGCTGCCCATAAATTTATGACTTAGGGCATCTGCCTCTACATTTTCCTTCCCAAGATGGTACAGGATGTCCACATCATAATCTTTCATCAACTCAAGCCATTGACGTAGTCGTAGATTCAATTCCTTATGACTTAAGCTGTACTGGAGACTTTTATGATCTGTATAGACATCAACATGCACGCTATACAAGTAATGTCTCCAAATCTTCATGGCATGAATAACTGCAGCCAACACTAGATCATTGGTTGGGTAGTTTTTCTCATGCTTCTTTAGCTATATAGAAGCATAAGCAATTACCTTCTCATGTTGCATTAGAACACAACCCATCCTGATGCCTGAAGCATCACAATACACTGCATAGCCTTCTAGACCCTCTTGCAAGGTCAAAACTCGAGTTGAAGTCAATCTATCTTTTAGCTATTAAAAGCTCTATTCACATGCTGCATGCCACTGAAAATTAGGTTCTTTCTGAGTTAGCTTAGTCAATGGTGCTGAAAGTAAAGAGAATCCCTCCACGAACCTCCTACAATAGCCCACTAACCCCAAAAAGCTACGAAACTCTGTTGGGGTCGTGGGTCTAGGCCAAGTCTTCAAAACCTCAATTTTCTGCAAGTCAAATTGTATTCCAACATCTGATACATTAAGGCACAAGAAGGCCACAAAATGCAACCATAACTCACATTTTGAAAGCTTCACATGCAACTTCTGACCTCGGAGTATCTCAAGGACCGCTTGATTATGGTCTTTATACTCTGAATCTAATCGTGAAAATACGAGAATATCATTAATAAACACAATCACGAACAAGTCTAAAAATGGCCTAAATATGTTGTTTATCAGGTCCATAAATACTGCTAGAGAATTAGTTAGTCCGAAAGACATCACAAGAAACTCAAAATGGCCATATCAAGCCCTGAAGGCTGTCTTGGGAATATCACTCTCTCGAAACCATACATGATGATACCCTGAGCGTAAATCATTCTTTGAGAAAGATTGGGCACCTTGTAGCTGGTCAAACAAGTCATCGATCCTTGGCAGTGGGTATTTATTCTTTATAGTAACCTTATTGAGTTATCGGTAGTCTGTACACATGCGCAATGACCCATCTTTTTATCGTACAAACTATACGAGTCTGCCCCACGGTGACGCACTCAGCCTGATGAAGCCCTTATCTAACAAGTCTTTTAGTTTCTCATTCAATTCCTTTAATTATACTAATGTCATTCTATACAGAAGAATTGATATTGGTTGGATATCTGGTAATGTATCAATAGTAAAATTAATCTCCCGTTCTGGAGGAAAACCTGGGAGATCATTTGGAAAGACATCAGGAAATTCATTAACCACCGAAACAGACTATAAGATCAGGGACTCTAGGTCAATATACCACACCCTAACAATATGATAAATGCAGCCTTTAGCAATAAATTTCCTCGCTTGAATATATGAAATAAATATAACCTTTGGCGTCGGTGTATTACCCTTCCATTCTCGAACTACATTAAAATGGAAACTAACAATCTTTGCTCGACAGTCGACATTGGCGTAACAAGATACCAGCCAATTCATGCCCATAATAATAACAAAGTCTAGCATCTATAACTCTATCAGGTCTAACGACCAACAATCTCTATTATACAACCTCGATAAACCTTCTTGGCAATACTAGAGTCACCAATTGGGGTAGATAGAACAAAATGTTGGCGCAATGACTCTAGTACTATGGAAAACTTCCCAGCAATAAATGGAGTAACATATAACTGTTGACACCCAATTTTGAGCCTCCACGATAAGAATTAATTTCTGAGCTTCTTAATTTTCAAACGATTTATAATAATTAGCCTTATAAAATTCAAATAGTTCGAGGTTATTTTAAGTAATTTCAGTTGATTTTTATAGTATTTTGAATAATAAACATATTTCATATAAATATATATGTAATTAGTATATTTTATAAATATTTGAAAATCATATCAAAAGATTTCTACATTGTTAAAATAAATATTTCATTAATTTAGTTTTAGTTTGAATTATAGTTTTTAATTTTGAATTAATTAGTTTGTATTTAAATTAATTATTTTATAATTAAGTTAATTATTTTATTTCATTAAGATTAAGAAGCTCATTAATTGATACTAATTCGTCTTATTTTGTTAGCCGAATTCGCCAATTTAATTTAATTTGGCTAAAATTTCAACTTAAATTGGTTAGAATTGTAATTCGATAATTATTTTGTAATTGCAAATATTGTCATTTCCTATCTTTGTCTCCTATTCTTTAAGACCCAAAATATTGGGCCATTTAATTTCAGACTGAATTCCCTATTATTCTCCAGCAATCCATCCTCAACTTTCAGCAAGACCCAAATTTCCCATTCTAATTTCAATGCATTTCTTCCAGCCCACCAAATGATCCATAACCCGGCCCATTTTCTCCTTCAGCAAAAGAACCAGAACATCATCAAAACATCTTTAGCAAACGACAACAACAACAGAACCCAACAGCGTCAAATTCCAAGAGGCGTCTTCACGTTCAATCAAAACGACAACACCAACAGTAGTAAAACGTTCACGAGCAGCAGCTACAGGTACACAACGTCTTCACAGCTTCATAATTCCGTCAAATAGACGGAAAATAGTAGCGGCGTCTATGCATACAGGTAGTACTCTACTTTTCCTTATCGTCTTCTCCAACGTCCTTCTCCAGCAGTACGACTCCAGCAGCAAAAAGCATGCATTTCCATCCTCATCAGCGCGAGATTGAGCCACATTTCTCGTAAAGGACAGTCGATCAATCCTAGCCCTCCACCTCTCTTCAATCCCTTCAAAATCATGAGAATCATTGGGGATATTCTCGATTTTGGATAGAATTCGAGATTTTGAATTCCAAAATTCGTGGGCCTTGTGTTTATCCATTTTCAGCCCTTTTCCCCCCAAAACAACCCTAGAATTCGTATATAAATATGTAAGACCCCGACTTTTCAAAACATCTAAATTAACTAGTATCTTCGTGGGAAGACAAGGAGGGTGAGTAATAAATTAAAAATGATGTGGTATGCCATATTTTAAGTGTTCAAGGGTTATATCTCAAGTTTTGAAGTTAAGTAAGTGGCAAAATAAAAGTTGGCGGAAATTATTGCAAGTTCCTTTTTTAAGATTTCTCTGAAATTTGGGACAAATGTCACGGAGGTTTTCTCCCAATGTATAAAGAGTTATGGGACCCACGACCTATCGAATCGAAGGTCTATGAGTCTAGTTTCCAATGCATTAAACCATTTTTTTATACGAATTCATAATAGAGAGATATTTGCGTTTTTGTGGAACTTCACAAGCAGGCACATGAGGTGGGGTCCTACGTCGGTGGCACTTTACATATATCTTCTTCTTCGAACCTTTTCTTCATTTTTAGCTAAGAACCAGAAAAAAAATAGAGAAACCCATTTCTAGGATCAACTAAGTATAGATTTTCTCGACTTAAGTCCTGGACGGAAGTTGTTTTACGCGTTGGGCTCATCATC